>VZRV01001115.1:32142-230770 GCA_013398115.1 Falcunculus frontatus | reverse complement strand
TTTTTTTTTTATAAATTCTGATGATATTCTGTGTATTAACATACCTTTTCATTTGCAGCTGTGTAGTATTTCCAGAGCTGTCCATTTCTCAGTGGAAATCTGACTGATGCCAGCCCTGCCCTGTCAGTAACCCTCTGAATGCCTTCATGAGAGGGTGTAATTGTGGATGTTTGCAGTGGGGAGTGTGTGTGTCTCTGTTAAGTGGAGATGCCTTCATGGGGATTGAAGTGTCACCTCTCTCAGTGAGGCAGACAAGGAGAACAGAGGTAGCAAGATGCAAGAGGCCAAACTCGGGCCTTTGGGGAGATAAACATAGATTGGGGTAAATGAGTGAGGGGTTCAGATTTCTTACTTCAACATACAAAATCTATTTCTTGACTTTTCTGACATGATTGCAATATCATTGCCTGGTTTTGTATGAAGTCTGAAGAATTCCTCCACATTTCTCCTTTGATAACTTTCACAATTATTGTACCTGCTTCATGACTCCTCTCCTCTTTTTCCCACAAAACCTTGTTTTTTCTAGCCAAGAGGAGACAGTGAGTCACTTCTGATTACTTTGTAACTTTTAATTTTCTGCTGTTGCTTAATGGAGCACTTCAAAGGAATGTGCTCCATTTCATTCTTGCACCACCATGAAACACTGTCAGGCTGTGGGTAATGATTAGGGCAAAGAAGAGGAAAACATCATAACTCTTTCTTTCTCTAGGAAGTTCATTGAAAAGTTGGGGAGATTCTGTATCTGCCAGGAATGAAGGTGGCATGGAGCACCTGGGGAGTACTCTGCTGTCTGGAATAGAGTGGGTTTGCAGCAGAGACTTGAGTCCTGTTTATCCTAGACTCTCACTGAGGTGGAATTGCCCTTAAACCTGGCAGCTGTCGAGACTGAAACAGGTCTTCTAACGGCAATTCAAACTCAGTGGCTCCACAGGTTTCCCTGGAAAGTTACCTGCTTAGACTTTAAAAAAAAAAAAAGTCTTAAAATGATTGATTTGATCTGGGAAAGATTTGATTTAGAGAGCTGTTCAGGAATTCAGGACACTTATGCACTGAGTAAGTATGGATTTAATGGCTTAATTTAAAGCATCCAAGTTTTAAAACATGAGACTTGAGGTAGTGATGTTTCGTACTGAGTACTCAGAAGCGCTTAAAATCAATCAGGATCCATCCCTGTGCTCGGCAGGCAGGGTGGCGGGTGCTGGCTGGAAGGCAGCGCTGTCCACGTGTGTGCACTCGCTGCAGATGGTGCTCACCCATAATCGCCATGGAAAGCAATAATGACAACTGAGCTGTGACAGCGACGCGCTTCTGGCTGATGCCTTTGACAAGTGCGTCTGTACGCCGAAATCAGGGATGCCTCTCTGAAATGCTGCTGCCTCTGGGGAATCACAACTGCAGTTATACTTATGGCAAATGAGGTTGTTGAATCAAAAATTCCTCATCCTAATACGCTCCGCTTGGCCAGCTTTATGCATTGTGATCACTATATGGGAAAGCTTTTAGATGTGTGCTTAACCAGACATTTTCAGTTGAGGGCATGCTGGAGTGAAAGCATGTAGATGTGTACTTGTATGCTTGAGTTTTGAGAGTAGCAGTCCATTCTATTTTAATACTACTTAAACTGTGAGCAGAAAAGCCTCCAAGCAGCATGACTGCCCAAGTTCTTATTTGCACTTTTGATGCCTTGGTGACTGCAGATGTACTCAGACCTCCTTTTGTAGCATTTGCATTGGCTGGCATAGGTACATAAGATTTTGGCTAATATAGGAATGCATAATATAAATTAAGTGGGGCTTCCTGGGTAGGAGGCATAATATCTAAATATTTTCAAGAAGCATTTTCACAAGTGGCATTAAATAATGTTCCTGCAGTGCTGTTCCTCTGCCTTTCAAAAACATGGCTAGGGAAAAAATCTGATTTAAAAAAACGAATAATCCCTGGTTCCTAGTCATCTTAATTTTGCAGTATTTTATTTAAGGCATTTTAATGTACTTTTCTTAGGCAAAATGTCAAGACATGGTTGATAATGGTTATGCTTAACTGAACAATCCTGAGAAATTAACCTGAAAAATAAGGATATTTGCTTTTTCTTGGGCAGTTTGAAATGATGTGATTTTGTGAGGTGTTGAAGGCTAGGGTTTCTCAAAAGAAGCGGTTGTTCACAACAAATCATAGTAATTGTTGATCTCCCTGGGTTGTTTCATGACTGTATTAATAAGAGTTGTCATTGTTTCAAACATTAATTGCCGCTCTTAATCACAAGCTTAAACTTATTTACTATGGACAATTTCTTTCAGAGAAAACCCTTCCTGCATTAAACAAGCCTGTATCAGATGACCAAAATTACCCACTAAATCACACTGAGTCCAAAATAATTTGATCCAGTAAAACCACAGAAAGAAAACACAGAGTTTTTAAAACATGGGGCTATTTTGGAAATAAAACATGAAGTGGAACTTCAGCAAGAATTGAAAGTTTTCAATCCTCAGCAGAGGAGTCCCCTTCCTTGCCAGGCTGAGGCTGTAGGTAGTGCCGCTATGAGTAGATTTGGAGGGGTCTGCAAGAAGCAGATTGTTCATGTGCTGGTAGCAGCAATGAGTGTGGCAGAGAGTGGTGGGTCCTTCTGACTCTTTGCAACTCTGTCCCCTGCAGCTTTTCTGTTGTCTACTAAAGGTGTGGTTAAACTCATACATACACAGCTTCTTGCTCTTTGAGCGCTAACCTGGGCCTCTCTGCTCCCTGTCCAGCTGTTTCCAACAGCTGCATGAAAACAGTATTTTTGAGGTGTCCATCTTTCTGCCAAATGTAATTAACTTGAAGGAAAAGTTTAGAAGTTTTGATGGAGGATTACTAGACCAAAACAAAGAGAGCATGCTTCCACTTTCTGTAGGGAAGCACAGTATTGGCAGCTAGAGAGAATTAAAGCCTCTTGAAGCAATCTGGTTTTATAAACACATTGCTGAAGTTTCCCTAAAAACTAAGCCATCCTTAGAAAATGAGATTCTGTGTTGGCATATGCCAACGTATTTCTGATGAGCTCAACTAACTGACTACCCTTCTGGAGTTATTTATTTAGCCTTTTTCAAATTATTTAGATTTTTAATTAGAATCTCGATGGCATTGAGTTTTGGCAACTTGATAGCAGGAGTAACTGCATCTTCTTTAAGGAAACAGCTTTCCAAGTGACATAACCCTGTGTGAGAGAGAGTGGGGAGGAGGTGGGAACAGCCTTTCCCCTAGTATCCCAGAAAGAAAACAGCTTCATGGATTAGGAGCTTAATTAGGACTGAAATCCATAGCAATAAGTGGGGAACAAATATAGTTAATTTGATTAAGCCTCAGAGTGAATGAGTTGCACACTGCATTGATTACTTTAAAGCAAATAACAAAGGCAAGGCCGTTTACTTTATGGTACTATTACTGCAAATGAAATCAGCATCAAGCAGGTTGCTGGGGAGTGTAGCTAAGACAACCTCATAACCTCATCTGCTGATAAATGAATCTTTGGCTAATCAGTAGACTCAGCATGGAGGCTACTCCAGCAGACTAAGTGAGTCACAGCAAGGCAGGTACCCTCCTAAACAAGAAGGCTAAGAAATAAACAGGCCTTGGATAGATGGTAAAGGTCACACAGTCTCTGTGTTTGAGAGCGTTCCTCAGAAAAATACAACTGCTCTCCCAGGGAGGGCAAGAAGGAATGGTATTGATTATGCACGATGCAAGAGAGCAACTTGTACGGCTTCATAGGGGTATTTATATCAACAGATAGACACCAGAATAACCTGTTTAAAACAAAATGCTGGCAAGTTTTGCTGCTGACATTAGAAGTGAGAGTTTCATAGCACAGCGGGAGAACTGAGGAGAAATCTCTCTGATGGTTTTTCACAATATCAGTTCTCTCCTACAACTCCCCATGGCTCTCTGTAGGGCTGGCTGGCTGGCTGGAGATATCTGCCATTGCCTCTGCAGGTGGTGTTACCCAGAAGAGAAAGAGGGGCCGTTCTTTCCCTCCCCCCTCTGCTCCATGTGATACACTGAGTCTGCACATACTGAGTGAGAGAGAAACCAGCACGCTGGTTTGCTTAAAGTTTGCATTGATCAGTCAGATGCTGTGCTGGGAGTAGTCTGTGGCAAGAGTGAGGGGAGCACTTCTCCTAAGCTCCTTTTGTTGAGGAGGGCACTTCAGTACTACCACCAAAAAGCTGGTCCTTAACATACTGTGTTGGTTTTTAATTAGCACCAGGTAGATCCCGACTGCACAGTATTCCCTGAGGAGGTAAGCACTCCATGGAAAGCCTATGGGTGTACGTGTGAACCATCCTTGTAGAGATTTCTGCACTTGGTATTAGCACTGGAGAAATAGCTGCCCTCCCACCCACTACAGATAATTTTATTGCTTCTGCATCTCTGAAAGTGGGATAGTCAACTGCTTGAAATTTGGAGACAGAAATTCTTCAAAAGCCCCTGCATCTGTTCTCAGTCCAAGCAAGCACTCTCCAGAGGCCAACTTCCCATAGGCCATCATGCATAATGTGGATGAAACCTCTTGAATTATTGATCTTGCAGAGGCATATAATTGTAGCTTACACAGTGTGTTTACTCTCAGTGCTTTGATTTATCAGATCTTATAATAATGTTCTCACTTTTGGCACTTGTAAAATATAACTGGCTTGCAGTTTAATAAATATTGACTTCTAGCCATTTGCTGCTTTGTGATTATTCCTCCTAAAGCACAGACTGATTGCTTCCTTCGTTCAGATCCACTGCAAATGGTGCAGGAACAGAACACCTTTAATACTGCATTTTCTCACCAGGCTCAGCTGTGACCTTCCCATGCTTGTAAGATCGGGGCACTGTTTCTCAGGATGATGTGCACTTGAAGATATTTGTGGTCACCCTAAGGGTTAGCAGGCATGTCTCCTCCATAGAGAGAGCCCCTTTTCCTGGCCCATTTTTCTTTTGTATTCATCAGTTTTAACAAATTAAGATGTTCCATGTTGCTCTGATTAGAAGGAGGAGAATCCCTATGCTTTACCTGGTAGATTTTGTGTTCAGCCCTCTTATCACTGAATTATTGGTGTATACAGCACACTGGGCCAGGGCTGCCTGTGGAACTCCTGCCAGAGGGGAGGAGAGTCCGAGTGGGTATTTGCTCTAAGCAAGATATGTAATCCAGCCCCATCTTCCAGCAGCTGGAGAGCCATTTATGTTGGCCACATATCTTGAATAGCTTTTTAGGTCATTCCCATTCTCTAACCTGAGCTGCTCATTTTCCAGTTTGCATCTCTGCAGTTTCTCTCTCTTATGTGTTACCATAAATCCACAGTCCTTCTATGACTGACACTAACCAAAATATTAAACGGAATACACGGTGCAAGCATGTAGCAACTGACAGTCATGAAACCTTTCCAAGAAATGGCAAATGCTCATCTTTTTGATGTAAAACCAAGAGGATATTGAGTTTTTATCATTTGAGGGGCTCCTGCTGTCCTAGAGGCTTTTTTTCTGGGTTGAAGACTCTTTGCATTAGGTGGAATCTGGGCTCACAGTGGGAGCTTGTCAGTCACACTGCTTGTAGCTCAACAAACTAGAGGGCAGGGGTGGAAAAAATCACAGATGATATCCTGGATTCACAGCCTGATTGAATGACCTTCCCTTGGCTCCCACAGCAGGTCGGTTGCAGATCTATACAATGAATCTACTTTTTTTGGTTCAGTCCCATATTACGACCTACAAGCTCACCTGTCCACACCCATCAGCAGAGGAGTCAGAATGAAAACTATCAGTTTTAGCCAAGCCAGCAGAATCACAAAATGTGCTACGCTGCAGTTCCCTGGATGTCTTTCTGTTAATTGACAGTAATACCAGAGCAGTCAGTTCAAGGAAAAATTACTTGTTCTGTCCTTTTTGTGGAGAATCCTCTATCTGTTTGGTTGGTAGATGCTGCAAGACTGCTCTTGGAATTTGATTATCCTTTGAAATGAGTTTAGTTGAATTTAATTTACTTAAGTAAGAGATACAAATTAGAAAATATCAAAATTAAAAATCACCTCTTTTTTTTCTAATTAGATTTATTTTTGTGCTTAATTAATATATTTCCTTTCCTTTTGCCCATTGCTAGAAAGTAGATACATTAATCCCAGAAAATACCAATCTAGATCCCCTTTATTAGGGGAGCTTGCTTTGCACCAGGTTGGGACTTGGCCTATAACCATGTAACCCCCTTTGTGTTAGCAAAGAGCAGCGTGTTTCTGTGAGTCTGTGGTTCTCAGGAATGATTTGCCAAGCTGTAACTAGCGAGCACTGGTAGCTCAGTCTTGAGGAGGAAACATCTCCCTGCGGGCAGTTCTGGCTTTTTCTTGGTCTTTCCCAGCCAGCACTCTGTGGGCAGGGATGAGGTGCTCCAGGGGGATGTGTGGCAGGAAACCCTACTGTTACCTCCACCTGTCTTCTAGTTTCCTGTTTGTGCTTCTGGCTACGCATACAAAATGACAAGGGGACCCTATACCCATTCACATTTTCTCCTAGTGTCCTAATTTTTCTTCCTGAGATCTACTTCTCTCCTGCATCCCCCTGCTTAGTGGGAAGAGGATGCTGAGCAGGTGAGAGGCAGCCCTAGGTGCTGTGCTTACTTTCTTGTCTCCTGGGGCCCTGCCTAGCTCCAGTATGAGAAGTACTCTATCCAGCTGGATCTCCCTTGGTGCCAACGTACTCTTGGATGATAAAATTGTGCCCAGTCCTGAGACTTTTTCTTCCTGCTGCACTGTGGCTGTAAATTGTAGAACACAAGGTGTGGAAGCAGACAGACCTCAAAAAGAGGGAAATGAATGACTGTCACCAATTTGGGAATCCCCTCTGGTAGCTGTGAAGTTGGTGTCAGTTCCTTTTATTGGTATAACAGGGCCAATGTGTTCTCTTAGCAAATGTAGATCTCCACATCTGCTTTATCCACTAGATGGATGACATAAAGCAGCTTGCTTTACAGCAAATACTTTATGCCATTTTGAATCTGAAGTGTATTTCTGTAGTCTGCCAGAACACTTCGGTGGGAATTTCTTGTTAGGTCAAATAAATGATTGGAAGCCTTGATCAGCGCTGCAGAGAAAGATTTGTCTCTGAGAGAAAGATTGGTGCAGACAGACATTGATATAATTGTATTAGCAGTCCCATACTTCTCAGCATGTGTGCTCAGTGTGTAACTACAGGATAGCTGAGAAACTCGATAGCACAAGGACAGGAAAGGGTAGTTGGTTTTATTTTCTGTGTCTGTATCTATCATCTGCCTGCCTGCCTGCTGTATTTCCAAGATGTGATATCCAACCTCTGTAACAGAGATCTTTAGCACCAGCTAATGGATCCGAAAGCTTCTACCCCCAGCAATTTTAATGGGAATNTTTTTTTTTTTTTTTTTTATGGGGAAGAGTTTTTTTTTTTTTTTTTTTTTTTTTTAGAATTGTTGCATTTTCCTCTGAAGATTCACCTCACTGTGTTCATCTACATGGGTGTAATTTCCTTAAGGTCATGCAGTCTTATAGTTAAATATTGCCTCAGGAGAATCTCTGAAGGTTAGCTCTGTCATCTCTGGGTCAGTAACATTTTGCAAATACACCATATCAAATTAGAGTAATTTTTCATGTGATCATCCCTGTTCATCAGCAAAATAGTAACCTGAACTACAGTGTGTTTCTTCTTTCTTTCCTGGCTGCAGGATTGTCACTGCCATTTTTTTTTTTCTGCCTCAGACTTTTGTAAGAGATACCAATTGCACATTAGCAGCAAATTCTTTGTATTTTTTAGCAGAGATATCAGCAAATTCAGGTAGCATTTGGAAGAGATGCAGCATTACATAGGTGACATTATAAACATGAGCAGACTAAGCCTTACACATTCCTGGGGAGCGTAGGAGGATAGTCTCCTGATCTTTTACAAAGGGAAACTGAGGAACAAAAATGTTCATCAGAAGTCATAAAGGATGTCAGGGTCTGGGCTGTCCAGACAGCTTCCTCTTGAATTCCTCCCTTCCAACTGAATCACAAAGACTGCGTGCCCTCCCTTCTTTCCTTTGGAAGGAGATGTATAGTGCAGAAATTCATTTCACAGAATTGTATGTCCTTAATAAAATTCAGCTCTAGTTATGACCCTGTGAGATGATTAGTGAATTAGAGTTCTTAATTAGCATTTTGCATAATTCATGGCAATTACAACATTCTCATGGATATGATTATCAAGGTGCAGATGTGCAAACGTGCAGCTATAATTTTCTCATCTAAATAACTCTTTTGGTGAAACCTCTAATTTTTACAACTCTATTGTGTAAGGGCCATTATTCCTGTTGTTATTTTTAAGGCATTAGAAAATGGATGTGAATCTCACTTCAGCTTCAATCACTGCAACTAACTGTTTTTCAGAAGCTTTAAAAACTGTCATAAAAGTTTGCTTCTGGGTGAGAATTAGGCATTTGAATTTTCTGAAGGACCTATCCTACCCACTTTTTAACATCCCACAGGGAATTGTATTGCAGTTTTTCAGTTACAATAATAAAAAACAAAAGCTAAATCCAGTATGTGCACCAGCCAAGATTTATATGGCCGGATTGTTAATGGATTGAGCTCCCATTCCTTCTTCTGCTGAAAATAGATTTCAGTTTTTTGTGCTGTGAAGATCCTTTTGTCAGAAATGTATGAAGTATTATGTATCTAAGATTATTAGGACTAGCTTTTTGGGCACAGAAAAATCTGGCAGTTACATAGAGTGAGTGGCAGCTAAATAGAGGAGGAAGATGGTCATGGCATAGTTAGAACCCCTGAACCTTCCAAAATGCCATCCATCAGAAATTAAAGGCAATGGCACAGAAATTGATGAGCCAAATGATCAAAATGCAGTTCCACCCAACTCAACATTTCCAGGTACAGCTCGTATTTAAAAAAAAAATTACTGAGTTCCAAGTGACAAATTTGAATTTCTACTTCCTTCATTAAGTGCCTACCCAGACAGTATTAAATGTAATTAATTTTACCTTCATAATTATAATCTAATATGTAAATCCATTTACAGTATTCCCTTCTATTAAAGGTACAAATCAAAGTGGTAATTTCTAAACAAAAGTTATGAATTTCCTTAACTGAAAGACATTTATAATTTCCCACAGGAAATTTTAATCACTTTCGGATGTGTAGTCACGGAACATGTAGGAGTTTCATGCAGTCAAGGTGTGATGGAGGGAAAGTGCAACCCTTACATTCTTATTAGAGGCAAATGGCACTCAGAGGAACCTGGACATGTACGTTTGGACACACATCATTTTTAGCAGCTGATACCACCTTCTAGCATCCCCCAAAGCAACTACCTTGCAAGAGATTACCAGTCCTTTCTAGCAGGAATTAGTACCCAGATAAAAAACCCTGTCCATTCTGGCCCTCCTCTGCCTATTGAAAATGAAGATGATGTAGTTGCCCTGATCAGTTGGAACTTGATTGCCCCTTTAAGGTAGGACTTTCTTATATCCCATTTATATTTTTCTCCAGAAATTTATGCCTATGATTTAGGTCTCTGTCTTTCTGTGTTCAAGTTCCACAAAGCAATGCTACCAAAATAAAAAATCAGATTCAAAAGAAAGCAATTCCTTGCTTTTTCCAAGTGAAATGTTGAAGCTTCTTATGTATTTTTACTACCTTCTATGAAAGTCTTTGTTGTTTTGAGAACTCTGATGCTGCTTACAGCAGCTTACTCCCTAAATGTCATTCATGTAAATGCTTCTTTCAGCAGGTTTATTCCCCTCCTTTCTGTAACTCTTTTTTTAGCCCTAAAACAATATGTGGAAATGCATGGCGCTGTCCATTGTATTTATCTGTTTGCTAGTTTGTGAATTGTCAGCATCCCTTCCCAATGCACTTACATTAGGAAAGATTTTCCTGGATTTTAAGCAGGTATCTTTCAAATTGTCCACCACTGCAATTAACGGTGGGGGAGAAAAACAAACCCATGGAAACCCCCAGTGAAATTTAGCACTTTGTTCCCCAGCATAAGAGGAAAAGTGAATGGTAATTGCTAACCTTGGAGGAGAGTTAGAGGACACAGGAAGCCAGCTTTCCTTCCAGTGAACACGGTGACAGTTTTGCCTCTGGCTACAAATAAGGAAACATTCAAACAAAACTTCTTTGCTTTATGTCTTTTTTTTCCCTGACAGTGATACCTTGTTCATGTTAGCCAAAAGCATTCATGAATTAGGTCAAATAATTTCAGCCAAGGGAGGATAAGGTTGATAAGAATTTTGGAAAACCTTGAAATATTTCAGGTTCTGTTATCTGAATGACATTTCTCTTCAGTTCATTTCTAACTTTTCAAGGGAAAAACCACATTCTTCTGTAGAGGAGAAGCTTCAATTTTCAACTAAGTGAATTATTTTGACAAATCAAGAGTGTATTGTACTTTCTCCTAAAATGACGGGAGGGGAACCAGAGAAAGGGGAATTGGTTTCTGTAGAAGACAAATGTTACAGTTTTGTTTTTGTCAACCTGAGAACTAATTCTCTCATTTCAATACTTACTGGAGGAGTGGGACAGGCATATATAGCCATGGAAAAAGTATTTGAAACACTAAATTACACAGTAATTTCATGCAGTTTCTATCTGTAACCTTGAAAAATCTTATCACAAACAAGCCGTTAAAATTAAATAAATAAGTGATGGTTTCCAACTACAGTCTGTCACTCAGGATTGATCAGGGATCCACTGGCATCCTCCAGTTACTGTTCAGGTCCTCTCTGAGCTAAAATACACTGGGGGAAATTTTCAATGTCAAAGGGCATGGCACGTGTGAGCCTGGGAGCTGGTATGATCCCCCTTGAAATTAAATTCCTCTTTACCTGGATCATCTTCAGTCAGCAGAGTAGCATGGCAAGGTGGTCCTTTGCTTGGCCAGATCCTGAGCCAGATCCTGAGCAGTCCTGGCTTTTTCTACTTGTGTGATGACAATTTGATGACCTTGGAAGTCCCTCCAGTTTAGTGGTCCCAAAATATTGGGTTCCTATCAAAATCGCCAACATATCAAACTTTCTGTGTCAAATTAATTTCAGGATCATAGAATTGTTTAGGTTGGAAAAGACCTTTAAGATCATCAAGTCCAACTGTTAACCTAGCAAAGAGCTGAGAGATCAATCATGAGAGCAAGGATACAGAAGCTATTTAACCCAAGTTTTCAGCATGTTGGCATCCAGTGGCTGTATGACAGAGTCCCTGTCAATCCCTCCCTGCCAGTCCCCCAGAGGTCTTTGCTCAGATGTGTCTCCCTTGAGGCAAAAATAAAGAGGAGGTTGACAGTGATGAAATGCAGGGAGTGCGTGTGTATGGAAGAGCTGAGTGACAGAGCAAGATTCATGTCTGCTGTTACGTAGGGTGATGGGGGAGTAAACAAATGGGTGAGGGAGCAGAGCAGGGTGAAGGACGTCTGGAGCACAGATGGGAGCGTGATCAGCAGACATGGCAACAAACCCACGAGCAGAAGGATTGTGGATTGGAAAAGAAATTATAAGGGGCAGAAACAAGCAAGGAGCTGCAGGGACTTAATTTTATGTCTTCCAGGAGCACTTCATAAACAGTGTAAATTTTATTGACCTGTCCACGAATCTTAAAGCGTCTCTCAATTTTCATACTTATAAGGCACTGAGATCATTGGGCCTGACCTCTCGGGTAGTACAGACTATTGAATTTTACCCTGTGATTATTGCATCAAGTTTTATGCTTTTCTGTCCAAGCTTCAGTAGTAAACTTGTTTTCAAAGCCTCCCCTTAGAGGCAACACATTCCATTCATCAGTCCCCTTTGAATCATCTCCTGTATTGTCTTTCTCTCAGTGGGCTTTGTGCGGGCAAGACAGAGTGTTAGGGACAAAATCAAAGGCTGGGAAAGTGAAACAAAAGCTGAGTACAGTTTGATTAGTGTAAAGCTGTTAATTGCTCAAGTTGAGAGCACATTTTGTCAGTATAACACAAGAATAAAACTGCATCTCCACTGCACCGCTGTACTATTGCAATGCTTTGAATGGACAAGATCAATTCACTGCACTTTCCATCTAGTCTTGATTTAATTGATTCCTGTATTATTGCACTGTAAATAAAGTTGTGTCTGTTTTCTGTAACATAGAAAATAATGTTCATGTGAAATGAAATGAGAGTGATACATCAGCAAGCTTGGAGTATATTCTCAAAATGGCAGGAGGGGAGAAAGTAGTAAAAGAAGATAAGGAAAAATATATTCTCCATAATTCTGTCAAAAGGGAGAGCATCTGTGCTTGAAAAATATATGGGAAGCTTCAAAGACTGCTTAAAGTGCAAGCAAAGAGAAAAAATGAAAACTCTTTCATAATCTAGTATTTGGACAATAGAGAACCTTTGAAGCCTTAATTAAGAGTTCAGTGCTCAAGTTAAAGGCCTCTCAAATATCTTGAAGGAAAGACAGACTTATACTCTGAAAACAGCACACAAAGTTGGAAGGACTGGGTTAGATCAGCAAGCTTGGTCATTTGTATGTTCAGAGATCACACAAATGAACAAAATTTATTATGGTTAAATGTTTATCATATTCTGTTCCTGAGCAGGTGTTTTCAGACTTCCAGTAATGGATTTATATTCTTTTTACCCATAGCGAGCAGACAGTTGTATGCTAAGGATGTGAATCTCCAAACACTTAAGCATATACTTAGTTCTAAGCATCCACCAAGTCCAGCTGAAACTGATGATCTGTACTTTCAATGAGAATGAAGCAGTATACACAAGCAGATGTCAGCTCTTCTGTGAGCAATCTTTGTATTATTGTCTCCCACAGTCTTGTAACTTGGCTGAAACAGCCACCTAAGGAAAAGGCTGAGGGTGGGGGCATGTTCTTCTGCAGCCTGCTGTGAAAGTGGTGCAAGTTCTCCTGAAGTTTTTCGGTAAAACTTGGCCATCTTCCGAACAGTTTTTCTCTCTTCTGTTAAGTCTATTTGTTGGTTTGGTTGGTTGTTGTATTTTTGGGGGTTTTTTTAGTAATTTATAAGTTTTATTTATTGTTTCGAAATTATACTTTCAAATGACTCCACAGTCCCAGCATACATTTATACATATGGCTCAATCCTATGTCAGCTGTGAGGCCCTAATAGATCTGAATATTGAGAGCTGAGCCTTTTTTTTTTTTTTTTGCAGTGTACTTGCACAATATGGACTTGAAAGAGGATCCTGGTGTGTATTTGTAATGTGGACATGACTGTAAGAATCATGAAGTACTATGAAGTGTGTTTTCACTTGGAAGAAGAGCGTATTTGTCAAATCCAGAAGTTTCACTTTTATAGCTTTTTTAAAATTTTCTTTACTGTTTACTGTATTGAAAGATTTACAGCATGAGATCCTATTCTCCTTCGTGCTTTGGTAAAAAGTATTTCCTTGCACATGTGTTTCTCTCACCAGCCTCCAGCCTCACTGATCAGTATGTTAGGGTGAACTCTTCCTCCTCCTCCTCTCCTCAGCAATGCACCCCCATGCCCTGACCAGCATTTTTTATTTATTTAATGAATCCATGTATCAGACTGTTCTTTCTGTGGAGGGAAAGGGGCAAAGAGAGCACTGGTACTGATGGCAGCAGGTTGATTTAGCAGGAAAGGACAGGAGTGACTGACCAGCACTGTATTTTCCACTGGCTGCACGTTGCAAGAGGGCCGAACGCTGTCCTCTTTCTGCATGGCTGCTGATGCTTACACCAGAGCTTGTATCTGCAACGGCCCTTGAGTGCCACTCAGCTTGGCCAGCATGACATCTTTGGCATGTAATTCGTTTTGACTGAAAGCTTTGACAAATAGAAACACTGCATTCATTTCAGTGTCTCTTCAGAGAGCTCTCATTTTCAAATGTTCTGAGAGTCAGGTGAGTACCAATTTAATGAAAACGCTTGGCAAGGCCAAAAGCTTCTTGGATTTCGAGCACAAAGTATCGCTCCCACCCTTCACACTAAGATACTTGAAGAAACTCAGTGTTCCCTTGTCTGAGTCATTGCAGAAATCTACGTGAGGTTTGGAAATGAGTGTGCGACACCAATATCTTCTGAGGACTCAGGTCATCCTTCTGTGCATTGACCACAGTGTGGTCCAAGACTAGAGCTCTTAGACACCACTCCTTGAATATTGGTTATGTCATTAAGTACTCCAGTGACTGTGTCTAGTGGACAGTGAGTAGTGGCAATACACGTTATGGTTTGAAACTTATTTCTGAGATACAGGCTTGTACCTGGATGAGTATTTTCTGAGGAATCAGGGTTGTTTTTCTAACTGTGTGCTGTTTCATGGTGTGATAAGTGGTTGACCAGCTTCACTGACAACTAGAGCAAGAGGAGAGAACAGGTAGCTGTTGGTGCCACTCAGACCATTGTGCATGTGTGGCTGGCTGGAAGAGTGCCCTGTCTCTGGAAGGTGTTAGTGATGCTGTTTGCAGGCATCACAGTCCAAGTGCTCTCTAGATGCTAAAGGTCTGTGCTGCTGTTAATAAAGGGATTCTCCCCTAGATGAGCATTTGATCTGAGCCAAGAACATTATAGCATGGCTACTTTTAGTTTGCTCAGTAAATCTGTGTTTGCTTTTACATACTACCAGTGAACTATTTACACAGACCGTATTCACTGTGGGGCTTTCAGTACAGAAAACTCTCTCGAATATATGACAGAGCACTCTTGTTAAATTCCACTGGTCCAGGCTGTAAAACCCATACATCTACTGTTAAAATATGTGTCTGATGAGCCAGATACCCACTGGCATTCAGAAGTCTCCAATGCATTATTATTATTTTTGTTTGGAAGAGAGATGGTGAACCCTAATTATGCTTAATCACAACAACCCAGAGAGATATCAGTGGACGGGCACATTTTACCCTAAAGTGCTATTTGAACTCTTTGGAAAATATTGAATTACCCCTACAGCTATTGCCGATTAGCTACTTAATGAAGCATCTGCGACTGCTGGCATGTCCCAGCCATGTCACTGTGATGCTTGAAGGACAATGGAGATTAACTAAAAGATTGATCATGGTGATTTCTTACGTAGAAGCCAATCGAATCTAATAGGGGACCCTTGGAATTGAAACTTGCTTTGTAAAACATTATTTTGCTATAATATAAACAGTTTTTCTAAGACCTACCCTCTTCATATTTTTTAAAAAGGTACCTGTTCCTGCTTCAGCAATGTAATACCTTTACCACACAGAGAGTTTTTATTCACAGCCACTATTTCTGCCTGTTTTTTCCATTAGCTTCTGTACAAATACAGAGCAACAGGACTAGGTGTGTGAATTTGGCTGAATAATAGGTAGAAATTCCATGCAGCTATTAATGCCACATCTGATGCATTAACATAAGTAAATCTATAGCCCTGTATGTGTTTATAGATGTGAAGTTTATGTATGTATATGTATATGACCACATACAGAAAGGTATTGTTTAGACATATGCACATAGATTATATATTTAAGATTTTAGGTGTGCAAAATCCTTAACTTATTAAAACAATTAGAAGGAAAGCATGCACTCATGGATTTATTTTTGTGATGTATCAAATATTATTTTGCCATAATTCACAGCAGTGCCCTGAATATTCACTGTAATTTTAGCATTAAATGCTTTCAACATGAAGCTTATTGCACCTGGGAACAGCGGTGTTTAAATCAAGGCAATCTGTCATTTCCAGAAGAGCTGTTCTTGCGTTGAAATGGAGCCTGGCTCATGTAACAGCTGGACTGTCTGATACAGAGCGAGCTTAAGACTGTGCTAGGCATTCCCCAGGCAGGAGCGAGGGTGTGTTCCCTTCAAACATTGCTATGGATCCCCACTCAGGGGAGAAGGGGTTGACGCATTTTCTGCTTTGAGGGTTTCTGCTCTGCCAGGTCTTACCACTGGGTTAAAGATCCCATTTTGTTCCCAAATGAACAAGAATAGGCAATCAAAAAGATTTCTTGTGATTACCTGGGGCTCATGTTGCTATCAGGAGATATGGTTTATTTGCTGCACTGCACCACCTGGTTGAGCATCACCCCAGCAGTTTCCTGATACAGATATTCTCTAACCTCCACCATGAGAACTTTGGGAGTATTGAGTTGGTGAAAACAGACATTTTTTTTTGCTTAGATTATAAATCAGTCTTCTTCCTTTTGGCTCGTCTTCTGTCTTACTCTGATACGTGTGATGTATTGTGCTAATAACACATCAACAACTTAATCTCACATCAAAATTTCCTGCCTTTTACAGCATCTGTGCTTCTCTGGCAACAGTCCGATGCCATAGCTCTGGGTGGATGTATTGGGGGTGGATGGGGAGGGGAGGGATTCAGCTGGTCTTGGGCTTTAGAGAGAAGCTGAGAGTTTCTCCATCTGTGAGTCACTCTTGAGGCTTGAAAGGGCAGTCAAGCACATTGAGGTTGGACAAAGATGACCAAAGGTTTTGTGGGAAGAACATGTCTCATGGGAATCTCATCTGGGACTTGCTCAGTCTTGAAGAAAGGAAGATTTCTGTCTTTTACTTCCCTGTTGTGTTCTCAGCTGGACCACACAGGGTTTGCTTTTCCTTGGAAGAGTTCAAGGTACTATGGGTGCTTAGGCAGTAGGGCAGTCCCTGCTGGCTTCTCATGGATGCTGCTGGAGTTGAGGGAAGGGCAAAAATGACATGACCTAGATTTCTCATTAGGAGGGCAGTCCTGGAGGTGTGTGATAGCACAGCTGGACATTTATGGATCCTTCAGAGAGAGGTTGGAAAGCAGGGCCTGGTCTGGGTATTTTTGAGCACATTAGAAAATGTGTGTTTTTTGAGGTCCATAATTTTATTGCTAGAGACAGCACTGGCTGGAAGTGCAGTCAGATATATATTTTAAGGTGCATCTCAAGTTGGCTTGCTTTTCACGTGTCTGAGGTGGGAAGTTCAAAATTGCCTTGAAAAACTGAAGTCTTTCTGTAATAAGAAATAGTCTTTACTGTAGAATAACCAGGCTGTCTTCGTTTCATAAAACACCAAAACGCCTGTTCAAAGAGGACTTTGCATGGTTTATCATGTTTTTGCTCCCTGCTGCTCATGAAAGATTTGCATGATTTCTACACAGTTGTCACTGAGTGATTTTAATTCCAGCAACTGTTTTTAACTTTACATATTGTGAGGGAAAAAACCCAACCTGAAATGTTAGCATTTTTGTTGGTTGTCCTTGATTGCTGGTAAAGACAAGAACATTCCCTTATTACAAAAATCCAAATATGCCTTTCCTAACTGAGTCATGGTGATGTCACTGCTCTCATCTTCCCTATGCTGACCTGCTTTCATGTGTTAAACCAACATTGCATTAAACCAACACTGCTCTTCAAATAGGGTTGAAATCCTTTGTCACAGATCTGTTCGAAGTCGGTCACTGTGGGTGCAGACCGAGACTGCCTTCTGTCTTTGCTCCTGGCATGAAATAAGGTTGCTCAGGACTGTGTGTTCAGGACCTACATAATGTGTCCTCATCTCAGGAAGTCTCTAGGTTTGGTTTATTTTAGGAATGATTGCTGGAGATAGTGATAGAAAGTTTGGGAAAAGACAAATGAAGTAAGACACACATGGCAAGAGAGCCAATGCAGGCAATGTTGCCTCAGCCTTGAAACTTCGGTGGTGATTACAGACAATAATGTGTATCTTGGGGCTTGCATGGGGATCTGTGTCTTCATCCAGATGAGAGAGGTGGAGCTTTGGCAGAGCAGGTCTCCAGCATCACTGTCCTTGATGCTGCTGCTTGAGGAACGGACACTGAGCCAGGTTTGTTACTGCTGGATCCTCCTCCCAACTGCTTTCTTGCCTTGCCCCAGTCTGTGCTATCTCTGCCCAGGTATCCTCACTGTGTGAGGAAGAAACCATGCAGGCAGAGGCCTGGCCAAGCCACTGGGCTGGGTGTGAGAGGCCTGGAAGCTGGCTGGTACTTGATCTGGTGCAGCTGAGGTCAGCACTGGCAAGGAAAAAGAAGAGCTAATTTTTCTTCCTTTCTCCTGTTTATATGCACGTTGACCAAGACCATACAATGCCCACTGCATTTCTGTAATTTTGTATTTGTACCCTTTTCCATGCCAGCTCCCAAGCACACTGACTCTGTCTCTTCTCTCAAGTGTTATGGCTCAAGTATTATGAGTTTTTTGGCATTTTCTATTTTCTGAGTGTCAGACAATGAGTACAAAGAGATCCTGACATATCTGTAATTTAGCTGTCTTTTTGTTGCCTCTACCTGTTGCGAAAGGACGTTTTGTAAGAAATCCGGAAGACTGAGGTATGAAGCAGATCCCACTTCCCCTGCAGACACAGTAGAAGATTTGTGTTTAAATCATCCAGGATTCTGAAAATTCAAGTCTAAATCCCCCATGTTGCTGAATTAACCTACCTTGATTATTCCCTGTGCAGTACTTTTATTATGTTCTTTGCTTTGCCACACAGCCATGGTTATGCTTTACCTGTCTGTCCTTTCTCATTGTGTCACTGTCTTGCTGCTTATTTCATTCATAAAGATGAATGAGCAGCTTCCCCAGGCCAGTGTGGAGTCAAGATTTCAGTACCTGGAGGTCATATAGATGCAAACAGCTCTGAATCGATTGACTTCATCCTCACATGCTCTTTAAGATTTGTCATAAGTAGCTACAGTTTTGTGTAATAGTAATGTGCTTTTATCCACTACAGATTGTTACCAGTGCCCTCACAGGAAGCATTTGCTTTTAGAAAGCCATTCTAGGAATATCTCAGTTTGTCTGTTATTGCAGGTTTTATTTCTCTGTGAAATCACCACACTCAGGTCACAGTTTTTAATTTCTAAGATATTCACATTTTCAGAGCAGAAAAATAAATGCTGCTCAGTAACAAGTTGAATTATAAAGGTCTAAAGCTTCTCAAACTGACTAACTACTCCTCAGCAGGTGATTGATGTACAGACACAGCCACGTAAAATTAGGGGGTATCCAGTGAAAAACAGTCAGTGATCATAAAAGGGAGCAAACAGGCTGAAATATATTTAAAACTTATTTAAATAATAGCAGGAGCTCCTGCCTTAGTTCATTGAGCACTTAAGCTTGCGGCTAACTGTAAACACATGGAGTAGTGAGTTACTATATCTGATATACAACTGGGGAGCAGAGCCTACACCATAGCTTGTGTTTTACATGTTTGTGTGAGAAGATAGAGTACCCCTGAGAGCTGCACCTCTGTTGCATCTCCAGGCAGTTCCTCCTCAACAAAGGGAGTTATACTTAAATTAGATTCTCGGTTTTCAGCTCTTGGCACAAAGCTCCCAAGAAAATAGACTTTGAGAAGAGGAAGAAAATAGTGTTTTTCCCAGCAATTTACTTGAGTCTCAGTGGTTTGGTGAAATATTTGGTCTTGGGCAGCGGGGAGCTCAGTGCCCGTGAAGTAATATTGTTAGTACCTGCACTTCCATATTAAAAACTTGTGTCTGTGCCTGCAGATCCCTTTGGGACTCCAGAGCCCACTCAAAATTAGAGCTGAGCTCGTGCTTGTGGCCTGTGTTTGCCTGCTGCTGCCGGTATGGAGGTGTTGGCTGAGGCTTCCCCTGTTCCTTCCCATTGCCTTGTGTGAGGAGGTTAAACAAAAACACAGTAAAACTCTGGGCCAGGCATTTTTCACTGTAGGTCAGAGAGACATTTGATTCACAGTAATTTCTTTATTTGTGTAATAAATCCTTCTTCTTTTTGTGTTCCTCAAAGAGATTAAAATTAAGGGCATCACCTCTGCCATCAAAACCTAGACCCCCAAGGCCAAGGAATGGTTTCACTGTTTCTGCAGGTTTCCTTACCCACCTCTTATTTGATGTCTGATCGGTGCATAGACTGTCTTTACCTTTTTAATTTGTATGTGCTGCAGCCTTAGTCTGTGGCTACCATAAATGATACCCTGCTCCTGTTTACCTGGTGTGTGCACAGCAAGGAAGGAGAAAGGTAGAATGGACTCAGTAATAACAGCAGAAAGGCAACAACAATGTATAAAGTCTTAATAAATTTTGCTGTTTTTTCTCAGAGCATGGCAGAGTCTGGTGCACTCCTTACTATGCCAGCTCTTGGGAGCAGGGGATTTAGAAGTGTCAGAATTTTTTTAAGGGATTTGTTTATTTTTGTTCACTTTATTTGTTGATTAATTTATGTAATGATTTAAATTTTTTTGCTGGCAAAGCTGCATGCCAATTTGTTTCTTAGAGACTTAAAACCAGAAGGTAAATAAAAACCAAATTGGATCCTTCTTATTAAAATTTCAAGTAGGTAGAATTTTAGGGGGAGAGGGAAGCCTTTTATGTTCATTCTCAGATGTGTTGGACTCCTTGGAATGAGGGACAGCAGGTTCACATCAACAGAAGAAGACGGCATTTATAAATTGCATCCTCTCCCTGCATTTATGTTTATGAGATTTTAAGAAATGGGTACAGTTCCTAGGAAAACACTTGTTTCTGCAACTACTACCCTAGATTCATCTCAGATTCTTCTGGATGAATTTGAGTTCTCTTCCTTCACAGCACTCTCATGCCTGAAAGGACAGTGTGAAAAGTAAATAGAGAAAGCGACAATGTGCTAAATGTCATGGCTCCTCGTGAGTGGCAATTACCCCTGCATGTCACCCTCATTGTGTCACGCTGCCCGAGCCGTGCCGGGTGGGTGAAGGGCGTGTAGCCCTTCTTCCTCCCTTCTTATCACACATCTGTGCTTGTTTCAGACAACTGATCTTCCAAATCTTGTACAAGTCAAGGGTGTAAGGAGAAAATGCCAGGTAACTGAATATGGGGATTTCCATCCCCTTTGTTTCCCTTCATGGCCAAGAAGAGTGAGCAGAATTACCCTATTTATCTTTTGGGACCTGCTGAACAGTCATCTCTAGAGGGTTTGTAGTTTCAGATCAGAGCCATGCCATTCCCAGTTGATCTCAGACTTATACTGGCTCATCCTGTCTCAAAACAGGCTTTTCTTCCTTCTCCACTTGCTTTTCCATTGCTGTTCAAATAAGGGTGAAGTTCTCTGCCTACCAGGCTGTATTTGCACTGCTGCTCGTGCATTTTTACACATCCCACAATCCTTCCCTCTCTTTTGTTCCCAGTCTGGGATAGGCCGGTGGGAGAGGAAGTGGGAGTTGTCTCCTCCTTCATGGTCCCCTGCTCTTACTTTACACCTGATCCCAATGCAGTGTAACCAGTGGTCTTCATCCCCTTAAATCTGGTAGGAGAGGTTAGAGACAGGCTCTATGCTGAGAACAGCAGCAGCACAGGGCCACCTTTGTGTCCCATCTCTTTCCCTCCCTTCCCTGGTGATCCACATCTCTATTTGCCTCCATGTTCCCAGTCTTTTCTAATCCATCTTTCTGTCACACGTGCACTCTCTCCTATGATATAGCTGCTGTCTGGATAGCAGTTGTTTTTGTCTAAGCCTACAAAGCCAGCAAGCCCAAGTGAAAGGGTTGCTTTTTCCATAATAACTTTTAGTGACTCTTGAGTTGTTCTGGCCCCTCAGCTTCCAGAGGGTCTTTTGTGGCTGAGCACGGAGACTCCTGGGAAGCCTGTCCATGCTCCCACTCTCATGCTCCAGCTGTACAAAGAGCCGTGCCTGGATGCAGCCCTGCCCGGGTAGCAGCAGTGTCTGCCCTCAGGGATCCCACCCCCTCCCCGCCAGGCCGCCATTCCCAGGGGCCCGGCACATAGAGATGAGCCGAAGGGCAAAGCCGCTTGGAAACCATCTTTCCTTGTTCTGCTGCCATCTGCTTGGGAAGGTGATTGACAGACAAAGGGTGAAGGGCCAGGGGCTGTGCTAATTGTCTGAGGCCCTTGCTTAAACATGGCTGGAGAAGGAGGGGGTCCCAACAGGCAAGGGAAGAATGGGAACCTTTGTGAGGCCCGACATAGTAAATGCCACTTTTGTGAAGATTTAGACTTGCTGAGGTCAGTTTTTAACAACTTGGGATGCTCTAGTCTTTTCCTTTTTCCTTTATCTCTAAAGGCTCCTCTTCCTTCTTTATTTCTGCTTCATCAACAAGCATTGTTTCAGTCAGGCTTGAATCCCCTTTCAGTGGCTTAGCCAAAGAAAAGACATCCCATCCTCCTAAACAAGACTCTTTTGGGGCCTGCTATTCTTTTTTCTTTTCCTTCTCCTTGTCTCACATGCTGTAAAGAATGCTTCAGTATTCTCAGAGGAATGGGAGCATTTGCATATTAATTTAATTGTGTGTGTTCATGCAAAACTACTCAACTCACAGCAAACTAGCCACAGTTATTAAAATTAATTTGCAAAGGAAGGAAGCTATTGTTTTTCAAGACAAGAGTTGTCAAAGCGTATGTTTTTCTGTGTGCTAAAAACACCTTCCTAGTTGCTTCCTGCCTTTATAGGCACTAGAGCACAGCTGGAGAACATAACAAAGTTCTTTGGAGAAAGTGATGTATAGAGGAAGTTATATGGAGGCAAGAGCTGGGAGACAATCCCAGTGTTTTTCAGTTGTTCCCAGAGCAAGATCTCCCCTCTACCAGACATCCCTGCTACTTGCTGAGAGGAGCAAAACAGCCCCTACTGCCTTTAACAGCAGAGATCAAGCCAGCTCAACTCCAGCAGCATATTTCCCCATAAAACTGCTTGTAGTGCTCTTGGATATATTTCCATCTGCTTTGGGCATGCCTCTCAAAAGAAACCTGTGTAAAGCTTGGGGTTGGTGTGTTTGCAAGCCCACCGTCTGTGTGCATATATGTACAAGGGAGATGGTGGAACACTTCATCCACAAAAGGAATTGCCAGGCTAGGGCTGGAAAGCCAACTAGTGCAGCATTTTGTGGTCTGCAGTAAGAAAATTTTGTCGAGACCTCAAGGAGCTTTTCATTGGAAATACACTGTTAGATAGGAGGAAGCTCGCATTGTCTCTGTATGTACTGGATTATACACACTCCCTTTTATTTTTGCCCTCGCTTTTACAAGATGTAAAGTGTACATATTTTTAAGGTCTGTCATGATCAGCTAGAAGTCAATGTATGTTGCTATTCAATATGTGCAAGACTAAATCCTAAATGTTTTTCCATGTTTAGACTTGTTGGCACTTTTTAATTATAAATAATATTGCAGGCCTGGCTACCAGTACGCAGGTGCGCACACAAAGCAGCAGAAGGTTTTCTGGAAATTTTGACAGTTCCATACATAATCCATGGATGTGACATGACCTGTGTCTGGTCTTAAAATGTATTATCAGAACTATCACTGGCACAATATCCAAAGTAATTTAGCTTCAGACCATGCACAGAAGCATAATAGGTAGGTGCTTTTGCCACATTGCTTTTGCAACATTTGCTCCTGTGTCACTGATAATAAAACTGTCGGAATGACCTTGGGGAGGTAATAACTGCTCATTGATTTGGATGTAAAGCCTCCATAGTGCTTTTCCCACTGTGTGGTGTTTGTTAAAGGAAAAAAATTACAAAAACAAAGCTTGCTTCCACAATCTCCTTTAAAAGACAGACGTAGGGTTTATAGAGATGTAGTATGTTTATTAACTGCACAGACCTCTAGAAACTCCCAGAGACTTTGAATTTCCTGGTCCTGGGAGAGGGGAACTCAAAGGCTGCATACACAGAAAATTCTGGTTTCTGTAGTAGTCAGCCTGACAAAAAGCAGGGTGCTGAGCCAGTTTTGATGGAATTTTGTTTACTAGGGTCTGTTAATGAAAACTGTCTTTTCAACTGACCAGTATGGTTTTAGCAAATATCCAGATCCTTTTTATTGTGTCTGTCTTCCTCTTGAGAGTTAATTTCAGCTGCAAGCTCTGGATGTTTAAAGATAAACCTCCTTAAGTCGTTTGTTGCTTGATACTTTGGAAAATATATTTACCAGTTTACAGATATTAACACTGAGTTAAAAGGGGGATGCAGGACTGCTAGCTTTGACAGTGTGGGAGTGCATGGCTTGTCCCCAGTCTAGTACACATCATGTCTCTGACAGGCTGGGAAATCTGGTGGATAATCCCAAACAGTGCCCACACTTAAGGAATTCGTCTCAGCAGTTCTAAACTACAAGTTTTAATTTTGTGTGCCATTTCATAGGGTGCAACAGCATAGTTTATATTCTTTTCAGTAGCATTTTTTTAGTGGAGAATAAAGTTTTGATCACCTGGAGTGGAAGGACTTGGAGGTTTTAAGGGGAAAGGATGGGCAGCAGGAGTAACTGTGATCAGAAGTGACTCTGCTGTGGAAGGGGAGCAGACTGAGAGCCCTTGCTGAGAGCAAGACTCAGCATGATGCTATTAGTTCTCATCACTTGATTATGAATTATAAGCATCATTCCAACAATTTAGTGTAAAGATCAGGATTCTTTGGTTAGCAGGGAAAGCACATTTTGAGCCACACTATTCATGCTTGTGGCTGCTTTGTGTTTAGATACTGCTGTGCTATTTTGAAATTGCACATTCAAAGAATAATTTTTCAAAGCGGCAAGTTTAAATTCTGCTTTCTCATTCCTGTTACTACAGACATTATTTGATGAGAATTTTTTTCAGTGAAGTGCGTTCATCTCCAAAAGAAAAGAGGCATGTATATTTTTAATTGATTTGCAAAAGACAGTGGCTTGTATTAATTGCTTGGAGGATTTCAGCTGAAATTTAGCATGCAAAGGGACACATGACCCCAAGAACATGTAGAAAATACTCTTTCATATGTACTGGCCATATAGGCTTTTTAACCTCTCACAGAAAGTGATTCAAAATATAACTCTGCTTCTGGTTTCCAGTTTGCTGCATATCGCACTCGAGAGTCAGAGTTGGGTTAATTAATTTGAATTAACTACAGGGATCCTTTCCATCGATTTTAGTGGACTGTGGATCATGCTGGTATATAATATAAATTGCTACTTCTTAATTAACCCCTCTACCCCTCTACTCTTATCTGATCTCTTCGAGTTACTCACCAGGTGTGCAGGAGAATAGGGACTGAAACCTTGGTCTTGTGTGTCAGTGAATGTCATCAAGAGTAGGCTATCCAGCTGGTTCTTTTGTTATCCTCTAGCCAAATAAGTGCCTGGGGTGGGATTTTTTTATGCTAGTGGAATGCAGCAAGAGAAATAGAAAAAAACTTGCTCTGTTGAAGGAGGTACCTGCCGCTCTTCAGACAGACTCCTGGGGCAGGAACTTAGTTCAGAATTTCTGCTACCAAGCTTCTACCAAGTTTTCTTTTCTTCTAATTTTTAACAAACTGTAACACTTTATGTTTGCCTACTTAGAATTTAGAGATCCAGAATAATGATGAGCAGGGCTAAGTGCATTCCCAGGGAGTGCCTGCTTGGATTTGAATGAGGAAAGGTGGTCATCATCCACTATGATACAAAGGATGCCTCATTCAGAGGCTGAGAATCTCAGAAGTCTTTTGGAGGTGAAATTGAAGATTCAGAAGACATTGACTATACAAACTTGGTACACTCTTAATATACATGGTCTGTCTTCACAAGGATGCTTTTTGCTCTGATAAATTCTTTGTTCATTTTACCAGACCAGAAATATATTGCATGCAAAAGGGCAATAAAATATGGCTGTGACATCATATCCCAGCTATTGCCAATGCTATCCATGCCAATGAGGCTACAGACTGAAATGTCTGAAGTCCAGTGGTTTCTGGAACAAACTTTTTCTGGAATTGCTAAGAAATTTTGGGTGCTAAGTGTGCCATTTTTAGAGCTATCCTCAGGTTAGATCCTCACAGACATCTTGCTTGGATGGGTCTTGGGGCACTCTAAGACTCCAGGTTCCTGTCGAGTTTATTGATTCTCCGCCTGACGTTGTACTTTCAAGTGGAAGTTGAGCTAAGATGGCACTCTTGTGATTTAATTATTTTGATCTTGAAGCACCTATCCACCAACTTCAATTTTGACAATGGTAGTTAAGCTCCTAAGCTGCATGGACATGATGAAAACTTGAGCGTGTCCAGAGGAGGGCAACAAGGGTGGTGAGGGGCTTGGAACACAAGCCCTATGAGGAACAGCTGAGGGAGCTGGAGTTGTTTAGCCTGAAGAAAAGGAGACTCAGAGGGGACCTTATCACCCTCTACAACTTCCTGAAAGGAGGTTGTAGTCAGATGGGGGTTGGGCTCTTTTTCCAGGCAACAACTGACAGAACGAGAGGACACAGTCTTAAGCTGCACCAAGGAAAATATAGGTTAGATATTAGGAAAAAATTTTTTACAGAAAGAATGATAAAATATTGAAATGATCTAGCCAGGGAGGTGGTGGAATCACCATCCCTGGACGTGTTTAAAAAGAGATTGGATGTGGCGCTCGGTGCCATGGTTTAGTTTAGTTGAGGCGTTGGGGCATGGGTTGGACTCGATGATCTTGAAGGTCTCTTCCAACCTGGTGATTCTGTGAAATTCTGTGAAAATGCTGCCATTGATATCTCATGATGTCAGCACAGAACCGGCAAAATTCTCCTTAAAATGTAGGAGTATGTACTGCAGGCTACTCACTTCCTTATGTCATGGGAGATTGAGCTAAACTCCCCAAGATAGTGCATAGTAGGCACAATAGCAAAGATGCTTGCTTGTAGGAAAAAAAATCCTAAAAAGTAGATTTAGCCTGCTTTGCAATAAGGAAGCACAGTAAATTACTGTAGCCATTTACCTGTGTACTTTTGCATCCATTCTCTTAAAGCAAATAATGCATTATTGATAACCCCATTTCAGAGAAAAAATTGATGTGATGCTCTTTTGTCAATTTTCTTTCTAATTAATGGTGGGTTTGAGAATGATGTTTTAGAAACTGCTGAATGATTTCAAAGCCATCTTCTGTGCATTGTTTCCCCATGATCTAAGAGTCACCAAGTGAAATGATCTGTAATACATCAGGCTGGGTGATCACAGGAGTATTGTCCAGCCCTGAAATCATCTTTGTGGGGTTAAATTACGCATCTTCTTTCAGAGACAGCATTATGGAGTCACATCATCCCCTAAGTAAATTGCCATCCTGAGCAGCACAGCAGTGTAGCCCAGCAGAGGAGCTGACCAGTGGGTTATCAGGCTGGCAGAGATCACATTTGCTTCATGTGCCCATTCTGTGCACAGTGGTATCACTTATGTACCTCTTAGTTTCATGCTGGGAATAAGAGAGTCAAAGGGTAGAACGATAATTGAAGGAGGAACAATGGGATTTCTAATGAGAATACAAATCCTGTTATGCTCTAACTGGGCTAACTGGGCTGGGTCACAGTTTATCCAAATACACAGACTCCCAGGAACTGCCAGATTGGATCAAACCCAAAGCCCAGCTGGTTTCCAGCAGTGGGCAGAATCAGAAATACCAGTGGAAGGGTTAAGACCTGTGCTGTAAACAGATAACAGTGATGGTCATGTATTCCCATGGTCATCTACATTAAGTCTTTTGCTGAGCTGTAATTGAACAATTTATGTCCTGGAGCACAACACTGGGTAATTGTTTCAAAGTGTTTTCTGATGTTGATAGTAGATTTGGATAGTCTTGGTATGCAGATAAATGAGGAATCACATGAAGAAGTGATATAACATGATGGACATTCAACACAACTCCACTGACTGGGCAGCTTGCTGTGCAAGAGTAGCATGCCTGAAGTAAAGTGGAAAGGCAAAGAGGGGGCACCAAGTATTGTGTGTTCACAGGGACTACTCCTAAAGAGCATGATTTCAAGTAGAAAATGCTCAGTATTGCTGCTTTGCTAGTGACAACGTATAGATATTGTTGGGAGAGACTATATGGAAGATTTCCCATGGATGTACAGGGAAATGGGTAAGCCTTGCACTACAGATGCTGGATACCCTATTATAGCTTAAATGAACGTGTGCCTCAGATAGAGTTTATTCACAAGCTCTTTCATACCACAGTGAAAAGGAAATGGTTTAACTGCTCAAAATACTGTGCTAGTGATTTGAAAGCCAAGAAAATGCTGCTTGGTGAGCTGATTCTTTTTCTGCTTTGGAAAAGGGCTCATTTCTTGGAAGAGCAGGGATTAAGTCAGCTCTTCAAGCTTTGAATCGATTATATCCACACACCAGAGGCACAAGGTGGGAAGGGCAGGAGACAAAAATGCTTTTTCTCTCCAAACAAAGCCAAATGCTAAAAGAAAAATGTAGACCTGTTCTAAGGAAAATGTTCACCAAAGAAGTTTGAAAACATGTGGTATGATTAAGAAAAAACTGAATTCCTCTGTAAAAGGAGTTTATCACTGTAACTCCTTTCAGACAAGTATAACTTAGTAAATTAGCCTTGATGTGAAGTTGGGATAAGAGATATTTACCTTAAGTGCCATAAACTTGCATGTGGAGAAGAGAGAGTCATGCAATTGGAGATTTCCAGCACTTTTGTATTGGGAAGAACAACATAAGGAAATTGACAGCTCTGGTAATTCCCCCATGCAGAAGATGCGCGCTCGATTCATAAATCTTATTTTACTTCGTCTGAAAGAAAGCAACACTTTCATCTTGGTAGTATTAAAAATGTGGGATCTATTGAAAAGGCAGAAGCAACTATAGATTGATCTAATTCTGTTATTGTAGCTAAAAAGACAAAATAATATTATATGTGGAAGTCTGCATTTTCATTAGGCCATAAAATGTTAAAAGATCAAGATTATTAAAAACTTGAAGAAATGACAGTCTAGGAGAGAGAGGGGAAACTGTTCTGCATGATACTGAGCTCAGGACATACATTTTAGCAGTGTCGTGCGACATGATTCAAGTGCTAAACTAGTAAATGTTAATATAATATTAGGGAATTATAATGATGAATATAGCTGGATACCATCTGGTATTAACTTAGTTCCCAGGGCATTTAAAATTCTGATTGCACAGTTCTTTGTAGGATTACTGGGTTGGAAAGCTGTAGTGAGGAATGTTGTAATTTGTCTGGTGCTAGGATTACTGAAATGTCAGCCAGTGCTGACTTTTGATGGAAAATACCTTCTTGGTTTTTTTTTTTTTTCCCCTTTAAATAAATAACACATTTTAGGGAAAGAGTGGGGTTTTCTTTTCAGAAATCTTGGGGGGGAAGGATGTTGTGGTTTCAGTTTTTGTTGACAGTTGGGGGTTTTTTTGGGAGGGGGAAGGAGTGGTGTGTGCTTTTTAAAATGATGGTGCTTTCTGGAAGCTGCAGCTCTGATGTCTCAGTCTCATTCTCTGTAATCTAAATTGGCTTCAAGAAGCCAGGCTGTGTTTGCTGTGCTGCACCTTCGTCAGACCTTGCATTGCAGTGGGTTTTTCTCCCTCAGAGACAGAGCTGTGCTCACCAGATCCATGAAGAAGAATCAGCATGTGAGAAACAAAGTGCACCTCTCAAGCTACTGTTTCTAACTAGACAGCTTCCAGTTTTAGAGACAATTTTTCTAAGAATAAATTTGCTTTGCATACCCCTTACAAACTTTTGTCAAAGAAAAATAAAACACCTTTTCATTCATAAATGATCCTTTATTTTAATGAAACTGCTGAAAAGCACTGGGGGTCTTAGGCCAGTGACAGAATAGATAAAAATCATAAGTAGTAGTTTGGCGAATATGAGTAGCCAAAGCTTAAGTCAACTGAGTTTTTAGGTTACTGAGGAGTAACAGACATAGAAAATATTGGGGTTGCAAGAAATGTGTTAGGTTTTCTGTGCAGAAAGTCAACTGAAATAGCTCCAGTGCCTCAGTGCCCCATATATATTATGCCTTAATAAGGTAAAATAAGATTTTAAAGCCCATCTGCTAGCAATGTAAAATTTCAGACATTAAAAGAGGTATCTGGTAGCTTGAGTGCAATTCTTCATCCTTGAGCTTGTGTTAGAGATTTCCATCTGCAGATGCTGAAATTCTCTTTGAGAACTGTTTATTGTGCTTACAAAACATATGTTTCTCTCCTAACCAATAACTTTCTGTGAGTGTTTATTTGGGGGGAATTCTCTTTGTTCTTGATCGTTTATATTTGCCTTGCTTTTACATGGTTTTTCATTTCCATGCTGTCTCTCTTAAACCATAATCTTTACATCTTTCCTGCCTATTACTGCCACACATGAATCTACTGTGTTAGGTCAGTATTTTTTATTTACATATTTCTGTGTGAATCAGCTGTGAAATAGAAATTTTGTCCATCCTCAGCCCTGTGGGATTCTTTGAGAACTTGTGATTTCACTGTTAATGTCAGGGGGTTTGTACCTTAACATTCAACATTGGTTTGTCAGAAATTGGTGCTATGATGATAACAGGGTGGCTATGATCTAGAACTGGTCTATCTTCTGATAGTGTAAATGGCCACTGGAGTCCCAGCTGCCTTAATTAAGCCCATACGTGTGGTTTAGAGGGCTGGCAAGTGCTCCTTCAATCCTCTTCTCAGCAGTTACCTTCAGGCAAAATGAAGGTGTATCTCAGCTTCACGTTGTTCTGAGAAAACACAAACCTGAGATTTTTAGAAGCCAGTAGAGGATTGGAGTGGCCTTTCTTCTTAGGCACCTCTCTAAATGCATCAGTGGGAGGACGGCTTGAAATTTGGAAGGAGAGACTGGAAAAAAAAAATAGTGAATGTTTTTTTAATTAAGTCTTTGCTCTCTGTTTATTGCTCCCCGTACACAGAGATTTTCTGCTCTTACCCTTAAAGAACCTTTCATTAGCTTTCTTTGTGTATGCTTTTCAAGAATACACAGCAGAGGAAGAGCAGCCAAGGTGTGGGCATCACAGATGGGGCAAATGTCAAGATATGTTCTTCTGGGAAAACGTTTATTTGAGTAAAAGGCTCAGGTGATCAGACTGATTGACTTCTTCCAAGCTGTTCCTTTAACATCTCTCTGTTCTATGCCTCTTGCAGGACATAGTCCAACTGTCCCACTGGTTTTCCCTTGCAATTTATTTCTTCCACCAGTCTGTGGTCTGTCAGCGCAGGCACTCAGTTGTTTCCTGCCTGCCCAGAGCCAGCCACCCTGGCTGCCCGTGTGCTGTCTGAACGTGTTACGTGCTAGCAGGTCAGATGCTGAAACAACGTAGTTCAAGATAACTCCTCGCTGGGCTCTCTGCTGGGTCCTTACCACCACCATGACAGTGAGACTGAGACAAGGTTCAGACAGGTTTTCCTGTACTGAGTCCATCTGCAAGGCTCTGCCTGCTCTGTCCCCCAGGACAAAGGCACACTGGTCAACTTATCTGTGACAGACACTCAACAGAAAGACTTTTTGACCATCTCTTTCACATGCTCTTGCCTGCTATGGCACGTGTTCTCACTTTTTGTCCTAAGCATCCTTCTTCTTTGCTGTGTAGCTTTAGAGACAAGGGGTTGCTCATCTGTTTGATAAATTTCAGCATTTGTTTTAAATCCATTTCACTTAATGCCTAGGGTTTTTTTCCTGAGATACTGGTTTTCAGGGGCATTTAGGCGCTTGTCTGTATTGCTGGTGGTTTTTCTATAACTTTTAGTGAAGCTAAAGTGACTGTGATTTGCTCTCCCTTCCTTCTGTCCCCACTGATCCCTTCTCAATCCTAACACTTTTGCTTTCCTACGGAGAAGTGATAAATGGCCCAGAGTGGAGTTTGATGAGGTCAGATGTTACTGTCGGCTGTAAATCCTTCTTGCTTGTTGGTTCAGCAGCAGCCTCTGGCCTTGGACTTTTATGGGTCTCCCAGTGGAGGAGGGACAGCAGTGGTATCACTGTCAGCACACCAGAGTGATTTGCAGGAGGGTTTTACTGGAAAGCTTCGTGCACCTGGAGAAACTCCCCCAAGCCCCAGGAAGAGAAAAAAATCTTCTAATCAGCAATTTGTTCCTGTAGGTAGAGCTCTCCTGCTTACGCAGCGCAGGCCTGCCTGCTCCTCGTGGGGCAAAAAGTCAAGCAGTGCCTCAGGATTAAATGATCTCTCACCACAGACAGCTGAGAATACAGGTACAGGTGTATGGAGATACTTGCTGGGATAACAACTGTAGCCATGTCTGAATCAGCAATGTGTTTACTTTGGTTGACATCCAAGCACGAGCAAGGTGTGAATATGCATTATTTTTTTTGGTACTAAATGTGATAGCCCTATATATGCTGCAAGCAACAAAGTGTTTGGAGACTGTCAGCTTGTAAATCTAGAGTAGCTGGTGGCTACCTAAAGCTCTGGTCTCTCTACGTTTATTCTGTCAGAACTGCTGAAAGAAAAAGGCCCGGCACTGTGGGAATAGCAAAGGATGGCTACATGAACTTACTCCCAAATTCTTGTGCCACTGCTGCACATAAGAGATAGGAAGAAATTAATGGACGCTTTAAAATGTAGCTTTACCTGTGTCCTGAAAAGGCTCAGAGTCAGCCTGAAATTCTGCATGAATTAGAAGATGCAAGTATGTATGACAAGGGAAAATACTTCCCTAAAATTAGTGTTGCCGTTAGTTCAGTGTAATCAGTGCCACTCAGTCTCCCTAGATATTGCTATCATCAAATATGTCACAAATTTTTAAATGTAGTTAGACAACACTTATAAAGAAAATGAAGCACATCCATTAGTGGGTGGGGCAGAAATTTATTCTCTGTGCAAGTATTTGTTTATGATTAGGCAAAAGAGAAGATAATATGCCTTTAATGATTTTTTTTTAATGATAAAAATCAAGACATAGCAGCTAAAGAATACTTGCTCAGAAACAGCTTTATTCTGAAAATAGCCAATTACAGAGACCAAATATACATCACCACAAGAGAGGAGCAGTTCAAAATGCAGCATTGCTCTCCATTCCTCATACATTTTAGCTTTGATTTTGGTAACACCTTTCGGGTAATATTAAAACTCTTCTGACTTGCTTTCTGTTTTGGTTTGGGGATTTTTGTGATATTCTTAATATTCAAAGAGGAGAATCATTAGAAGATTGACATCAAAAATGATGTTTGTTTATTGGATTGTTGCAAGGTGTTGATGTCTTCTACCTTCTCTGTCTTGTCTCTTTAAACCTTCAGGATCATACAAAGAAACATGAATAGCAGAATTTGCCTCCAGAACTTTTCATTATTAATGATGCTCTATGACTAAATTGGAAATCTGCTACTGTACCCCAAGGGGGTGATTAATTTAGCAGACTAGGAGTTTTGATTAAAAGGGAATGAAATGTCTGACACATAGTCTATTTATCAGTTATTATGATATTAAAACACTCTAATCATTGTGGTGCCTAAATTAAGGCTTCACAGCCTAAATGTCACTTCATAGTGTTCTTTTAGATCTGCCTGTGTGATACAAGTTTATTATCAGTGGGTGCATGAGAATCTAAGCTTATGTAGTGGTCTTTGATAAGAACTAAGCAGTCTGGTAAGATCTCTGCTCCTTCCTCATTTAAAGAGGAGATGAGAGAAGATTTTTAAGGTGTGATCTGTACAAGCAATACATGTGGGACAAGACAAAGTTATCCCTGGTATCCCTAGGGATTATGACACAAATTTTGTAAAACTGGACTAAGCCTAAAGGACACAGAAAAGCATCTCACTAGTCTAAGGATTTAAGTCTAAACCAGTTCCTTCCAGAAACCACATGTGCTCTGAGATATTACAGTCTCTGAGAGGTGAAATCCATGTCCTTAAATTAAAGGTTGGGGCAGAAATCAACATAAATCGAGATAAATTATCAAGAATGGTAATCAACAGCTGGTGCTAAGTGTGTCATTGAAGTCATTTGCAGACAGGAGGCGAGAGCAGCAGATCATGTGTTTCTGTGTAGGTGCCTGAGAAATAGCTTCAAGCCACGGTATTGACACAGCAGCCTTTGCAAGCCTCAGAGAATGAGGAGGGAGGGCCAAGAAGCACTGTAAGACCAAGGAGCACAGTGTACATGAAAGGCAGTCAAGTACTGGTGGAGGAGTGGTGCTTTGTGTTTATGAAGGCTTGGAACCAAATCAGATCCCTAAACTAGCCATGTCAGCAACTCAGATATACGTTTTTCTCAATAGGAAAAATGCTACATTAGGACTAAATTATCCATTGATTAGAGAAAACAAACAAGCAAACAAACCCAAACCAACCAACCAACCAACCAAAAAAAAAGGCGAAGAAGCTGAACTGGCTGAACAGCAGGTAAAACAAGAAGGCATTCTTCAAGTAGCTGGGCCCTGAACAAATGAGGAAAGTAGGCTCATAAACTCAGGCATTTTATAGGGGAAAATGCAATAAGAAAGGCCAGAAGAATGGGAGAAACTTACAGAAACCACAAAAAAATCCCTAACAAGTCCTGTGTCAGACATGTGAAGCAGGAAGCTTGCTGGAGTCTGTAGGCTTAGTATACAATAAATATGCAAGAAAGAGTGTTCAGAAAAATTAAAAGTTTTGTGATTTTGCTGTGGAAGAACGTGAAGAAGTTCCCACAGAAGAATTCCTCTCCTGTCAGACATCAGGGATGAAACAGGTCATATGGTAACTGTATCATCCCCTCCCTTAAGTTCTGGTACCAGAGGATAAGGACCAGTGTAACAACTTTTTTAGAAACTGTTCCTGAGAGAATCCTATAATAAATACATTGATAGAAGCTCAAATAATAACAGAATGAATGCGAGCATCAATAAATATCATAGTGGCAAAAAGCCAGACAGGGTTTTGAGATTAAAAGTCATGATTTACTAATCAATTGGGTAGCACTGGGGGAGTGAATGTGTGGGTAGGGCAGCACTCCTACCCCTTTCCTCGGGTTAGCCTGGGCACAGATCCAGGAGTTGGGCTTGCTTTGATCTCCAAACTGTCCTGCAGTGCATTGATGTATCTCCCAATCTAAAGACAGGCACAGAAGTGAGTACCTTACTAAAAAAAAGACCAAGAACTGTAAATAATCATCATTTGGAGCTGCCTGGAGATTAGGATGTGTTTTTAAGAGAACCAGGATGTGAAATAGAAGTAGGGGAACTACAGGGGATAAAACCAGATGTTAAAAGACATATTATCAGAGAAAACTGCACTTTGCAAACAATGCTTTTAAAGACATGAGGGATCAAGGGGAACGTGCCCTCTGAATTAGTGGCAGATACGGGAGAAGGAATTCTCTTCAGTCTCTGTTTTCAGGATTCATTCTTCCCCTAGCTGAAAACCAAAGGAGATCTGTGGGAGTAAGAGATCTTCAGCAGAGGTTTTGTTTGTAAAGAAAACAAGTAGGAAACTGGCAGAAGATAAACACTTCCTTAAAAAAGGAATATAAGCCAAACCCCAGAAAGCACTCAGCACAAATGGGAAGGGCAGCACTTGCCTCCCCTCTGCCGGTGCAGGCTGGCTTGCTGCCCGCTGCTGGAGCTGCTGCAGGTGAGGATGTGTGAGAGGCAGCCTGGATGCTCCGCTCCCTCCCTCCCAGTCCCTCGGGGCCCCTGCAGCTGTTTGCGGCTGCATGAGAATAACGAGGACGTTGCTCTGGATGTGACACTGCCTCAGTTGGGTCTTTAGGAAAGCTCTCTACAGCTATTCTCCCGAGTCCTGCAATAATGTGCAGCCTGAGTAGGCAGTGCTGGTGGGCTCAGCATTTTCCTCTCTTTTATTTGCCTGTTGAGGGAAAATACTGCTGCTACTTTTGTGGTTCCTTTTAAAATGATGGAAAGCAGTAACACACTGAAACAAGGGGCCAACATTCCCAGTCAGGATAAGGGTGATGGCAATCATGCAGAGAGAAAGTGGCTTTGTACCACCTAGTCCTGCTTAGTTATACCAAACCCAAATTACATCACTGGACTGTGCCCTGCAGAGGATTCCTGGTGGGATTATTGCCAGCTCAGCAGCCAGATCATTGGACAGTGGTCCGTATGATCTCCCACTCCCACTGGGACAGTTTAAACACTGTGACTCCTGTGGTCATCCCTGCCCCTCTGCTGGGGTTTGTGTAGAGGGGTTTGGTTGGTGAAGTGTCAGCTACTGGACTTGCAGCCTTAATGGCAACTTAAATCACCAGGGACTGTGATGTCGAGTCTCCGACCGCCGGAGACCAGACGTTTTTCCCTATGCATAGCACAGAAATTCCTGAGTGAGAATCTTTGGTCTGTAGCCTCCTGGGAATCTGATCGGAGGATTGGGGTGGTCCTGTTTGTTGATAAAATTAATATGATTTATCTTGTACACTGAGTTTCCATTATTTTCAGTGGGATTTTGCACAGAAACCCGAGGCAGTGTGTGAGTGAGGCAGAAAAGTGCTCAACCTGATGGAAGCCTGGGGCTAGCCAGCACATGGAAATAGAAGGAGTTTCTGCATTTCTGTGAGAACAGTGAATTTTATGTGATCTTTTTCAATATCTTGAATTCATTGTTCTGGGTGTTGATTTAGTGACCTGGAGCTTTCCAAGGTGGAAATTGTTAGAGAGAAAAAACCTATCCATCAGTTAGTGATAGAAATACCGCTAGCCTTTTATCTGCTCTCCTACTTTGATTTCTCTAGAGCTTACCTCAGCTGTCTGTCATCCAAAGCACATTTTTATACCTGTGCCAATAAGCAGTGGAGTGTTCATGAAGGGCACAGCACAGTGGCAGTCTGTGAGGGATGCAGTGAAAGGCTTTCATTTAACACCACCGAACATGGCAAACCCAATTTTCAGCTGTATGTATCAGCATGGCAAGTCTTCTTGTTCCCAGTCAGCATGCTACAGGGTAATTCAGAATACAGCTTATTGCAGGCTTTGGTTTCTCTTCCAAGATTCATTCCTTTTCATCCCTTTCTGTGCCAAGTATAATAAACAGAACAGGAGCTGAAGGCAGTTTGGCTGGGGAAACAACATTCAATAATTAAAAAAAAAAAACACCCAACAACAAAAACCAACCCCGCAGAAAACAAAACAGAACAAAAAGGCTGGTCAGTAAAAGAGGTACAAAGACACCTTTGCTGACAGAGGAAGAGGGAAAGCAGAAAAAGGAAAAGACACATCCAAGCTGTTTCTCCTGCCCTTCTAAACCAGCCTGAATGGAGACTGTGAATAATAAAGTATAGAGATCTCACCATTTCCTATCCAGGCAGTCTGTGCTTTTTCAGTTCTCCCTTATTACCGTCAACCCATTGAAATCAGAATGGCTGAGAGCAGAGTGTCCCTGGATAGCCCTTCTCCTGAGGAGTGAGGACACCAGCTAGGTAGGAGGTTAGAGTGCGAGGTGAATGCTCTGGTCTTGAGTGTCCTTATGAAAATGAATATTGACATTTGGCCCTGGATACCTTAAGCAGCCTGGAGAGAGTTCCAGAGAGCTGGAGCATGTTGGGGGAGAAATGGAAAAAAGAGCAAGACAATGAAAGAAAGGCACACTGGTTCTGCTTTCTTTGTGTGCTTAAATCTTTTGAGTACATAGAAATGCAGATATATGAGCTCTTAAAATGCTGCACTTCTATCAGCTCCTTCCCTAGTGTTGAGTGTGAAGAATCTCATAACTGCCAGGCACTCCTTTTGACATGGGGAGGATCACCACTGGGATTGAATCCAAACGTTAACTATTACAGATGAGCCTAAATATTAACTATTACAGATGAGCATTGCTGTGGTAACAAATTATCCTGCATTTTTGTGTAGTGATATTCTTGTCTGTACTTTTCTGGGCATTCTGAAACAAGAGAATTACATAGATGAACTGTGGAGCTGATGAACTTCAGCAATTCCTGTGTTTCCATATTTTATCTGGTCTACTGTGGTTTGGTACTACTCCCTGGAAAGGTCTGAAATAGTAATTGGTGCCTGGCTAGGGACCTGGCTCTGCTTCCTAATACCTGTTGGCAGTTTCCTGTGGGAACCTGGACTGTGCAGTGGAATCACTCAGACACTGAGTGCTGAAGGTTCCTGCTAGGCCAGTCAGTTGTGATAATCTGCTGCCTGCGACCTCATTAAAACAGCCTGATTGGGGCTGCTAATCACATAAATAAAGAATTAAATCATAGCATTAACCTTCTACAGGGAAACCTGCCCTGGCAACACTGACAGAATTAGATCTATTAATTATTTAGAGGGTCATTTGATAGAAATGTATATAGATGGCAGATTATGAGCACTTGAAGCAGTAAGTTAACTATAAATTTTTGCTCTGATAAGAATCTTTTCATATTTTCCTCTTAATGTCCCGAACTAAAAGCTACCTTGCTTTTTTTTTCTACTAGGAGAATATCATCACATATCATTTATTGTGTGTATATCGGTTAAAAATACTATGCCCCAGCATCAAGGATTTTTGTGCTCCTTTTGGCTCTTGAGGCTCATTTTTTGTTAGAAATTCTTCCTGTGCAGAGTTTCCATGGCTAAATTCAGGGCTGATTCCACACTTGCTCAAATGCTTGGAGCTTCTTTGGTGACCAGGGTGTTCAGAGGACCTGAGCACATTTCCTGGCCACTACTGAACTAAAAGTCAATGTGCAGGAAATCTGTCTTGCCAGTGCTGTGGACTACCAGGATGCTTTCTGCAGTGGTCCTCTACTGTTACCCGTGGAGGTATTCAATTCCATTAAGTGCCTAGCAGATTTTCCCTTCTTTCTCTGAATTTCTTGGAAAAAAAATGCCCTTGAATCAGATGGGATGATGAGTTCATTGTTTTACTGATTCTACTGGGCTTGCAGGAATGACAATGGTACTAGATAGGCTTGTTTGCTGACCAGAATTTGAATGCGTGTTTGCAGATAGCACACAAAAGACTTGGGCATGTGGAGTGGAGGAGGGTGGGGAGACTGGAGGGAAATCTGTCATTATTTATGGAAATATCCAGTATTCATGGAGCCATCTGCTGTGAGTGATTCAAGTCTGAGAAGTGTCATAAAATGAGAAAGCATAATGTAGAAAGGAAAAAAAAAACCCAACCTGAAAAAAACCCTTTAAATTTGTATCACTCAGAAACCTGAACCAGGGAATATATAACCTCAGAACCTCTCTTTCTAAAGATGCTTTGTAAATTTTCCTGCCAGATTGAGAGATAAAGATAGATGATATTTCTCAGGTTCCTTTCCTCACCCTTCTTGGAACAATTAATTCCATTTGTTCATTTCCAGCCCTTTAATTATTGATCACATCGTTTCCTTTTTTTCTTTCTCACTGTTCCGGGCTACAAGGCAAGGGATGGCGTTAAAAAAAGAGGTGTTTAGGAGACTGCTTAAACCTTGAAGCATTGAGGAGATCTTCACCGTAGCCACAGTTTTCTCTCTGATAGTGAAGCCCCACTTTTGTTGTCAGAATTTTATCAATACTAAGAAATTTTATTAAGGGTAGGACCTTCAGAGCACTTCTCTGGAGAAAGTCTCAGGCAGAGAATGGTCTGCTTTCCTGTACTGTGCTCTTGCAGTTCTGATGATTAATTTATTGATTTGTTCATGATCTGTAAAAAGTGAATATAAGCAAATAGTGGAGAAACTGAGGCAAAAAAGAGGAAATTATTTGCGCAGCCATACAGAAGGCTTCTGAGGAAATCAGGAATAGACTATATCTTTCTCAGTCATTTACCTGAGAGACCTGGTCCAAGTCCTTGCCTTGGGAGCAGTTGGGAATCCCTTTGAAACGTTTTTTTATCTTTCCTGCTTCCATGTATTTTGGTTACAGTTATAGTGGCACATCACGTTACCAGGAGATGCTGTTGTGTGGCTGGGTGTGATTGTTTGCCATATCTCTTTTCATCTCTACCACCTTACTCTCTGTCTACTCATCACCCCTTGCTGCAAAAAAAGCAGACTTGCCAGAACAATGGCATGTTAGAACTGAAATTTATCTTCAGCCTTATTTCCTCTCCTGTAGTGTCACAGTCCAGGACTATGAATTTAAAGATCTCCTTACTATTGTATTGGCTTTTAAAAATACTTTCTTACCTTTAATTTACTCAGTCATTCATATTGGGCTGTCTTGATATTCTGCAATGTTCCTGTTTGCTGTGCAGGGCTGCCTTTCTTCTTCCAACTTCATGCCTTCAACTATTCCAACTTCATGCCTTAAAAATTGCATCTCCATTCCAGCAAGGCACATAAGGATGTGCTGAAGCATCACAGATTTCTACTGGTGTGATTAAATATGCTCGGAGTGCTTCCTCGATGCCCCTTTATTCCTGTTTTGCACAAACACCTTTCTTCATGAGGAAGCCAAAAGAGCAGTAGCACAGATGCACATCCAGATGATTCCTTCTCAGCATAGGGATTCCTGTTCTCCCTGGATGGGAATTTTGTGATTTCCAGGGGCTAAGGCCCTATCAATGCAATACCAGATTATAATCATTGAAAAAAAAAAAAAGATGAGAAGGTACTTTAAGAGATCATCCAGTGTCTTCTTGTTCTTCAAGGTGAGAACAGCTCTACCTTTTTCTTGTCCACCGTGTTTGTCTAGCCTTGAAAAATGAGCCATAGTAGAAGCACAGCTATTATTTTCTGATGTTCAAAACATGTCTAATCTAAATCTCCTTCAGCCATGACTATGTAATCTGCTCACTGTGCATAGAGAGAACAGACTCTGCTTTCAATTTCTGCTTTTTGCAACCCTGCAAATTATTATTTGGTCAGCTCTGCCATTTCTGCAGACCTTTTTCAGTTCTTGAGGAGCTTGTGTAGCATTACAGCCTATCTGTAATGCTCTTAAAGGCAGGTTTCACATCTTCGAAGAAAGATGCCTTAGCTCCTGGTTTAGGAGACAGCAGGTGTTGGGGTTTTCCCCAGTATCTCCTTAGCTCTAGAAACAACTCCTTCCTTTTTTGTGTATTTGCTACCCTTCAGCTGTGGGTTTTTTTACCTATAGCAGAGAAAAAGTGAAGCAAGTGCACCTGGCTATGAATTACAATGCTGTGAGATAGTCACTGTAAGTTTTTGGACAGGTCATTTGTTCCTTTCTTTAATTATACAGGGCTTGTTCCAGCCACGCTCATGCTGAGTAGCACCTCATTCATTCAGCAGCCCCTCAGTAATCAATATGTCTGCAGGGGAAGAAATACTGTGTACCTGGTAAGGGAACTATTGCTTCCCATCGCAGGCCACTCTTTTCTCTCAGCTCTATCAAAAGTTATGTTTAGGCCAGTAATGAAAAAGTGATTGCACAATGACATCTGTAAAGTACACAATCATACTGTCTGCAGTGCACTGGAGAACGGTCCTTTGTTTGCTTGGGACACCAAACCCATTGCAAAAAGCAGTATTTGCAGCTAATCACCACAGTGATTTCAATTTGCATTTAGCCATTGTGCTAACAGAGGCAGCTGGAAAAAGAAAAAAAAATCAGCACAAATAAACACGGCCATAAGTACTGTCAGTTTTTAGCACCAGGAACTGCTGGAAGTAATGCTGATGCCTCCAACCCAAGAAATCTTTTTAATGTGAAATGATATATATGAGGCCAAAAGAGGAACACATTTTGTCTTGTTTGCTTAGACTCCAGAATATATCTCCGAGTCTCTGGATGTAATGATTGCTTAGGCAAGTCAAACACTGTATATCACCTGCTGAGCATCTGATTCATTGACTGGGTGGATTGAAGCCAATTTAACCAGCTGGAATCTGTAATATTGACTTCAATGGTGTGATACTGATCTATATCACACAGAGGATTTGGCCCAGGGACAAAGGGAGGTAGTGTTTCCTTTGGGTGACATCTTTCTGCCAGCCGAGGCGGACAGCATCTGCCTTGCACAGCCTGGTTGTTCTAGAAGTGGCATGTATTGCTCATGGGGTACCACAGAGTTTTATCATCCTGTGGATCTTTCTTAGACAGGGGATGGCAATCAGGGACAACAGCCAATTTCTTCTGGTTCTATCCTTCTACTTCACAGCTGGTGCCATCTTACAGCAGTTCTGGGACCAATTCTCCGAGTGTACTGACTCCCTTTGCGCAGATTTCTGCAGGCATGTTTGCTGCTGTACAGCATTATTTTTGGGGAAGGGAGGAGGCTTAACCTGGCTCTAGATTTCCCTTTTTCCCTTTCACCTTGCTGAGGAGACAGACTGGGCATAAGACCTCAGGTGCTCTGCAGAGAAGCCCAGCAGAACCAAGTACGACATGTAGGCATAAACAGCAGCAAAGGACAGGCAAGGCAAGACCTCGCTCTGCGAGTGCTGTGACAGCCCTGGTGCTCAGTCTGTGGACATGAGAGTTATGATACTACAGTGCTGTTGCTCATCTTTATTTTCTAGCTAAGTGACTTCATTTCACTAAATCTCTCCAGCTTTCTGTATCTCCATAACCAAGAAACCAGAGGGACAAAAGGCTAAGCAGAATTTATTATTGCTCTTTATTATTATCATATCTTTTGTCTTCTTTGCAAGATTCATGAACCTCCATTCAATTAATTCATCAGAAGCCTGAAAAAGCTAATTGTGCGTTCATATATTTCCATAGGCACGGGCTCATTCCTGCGCCAGATGTCAATAATACCTGATCCGTGCAAATGGAGCTGGGTTTGTGGCAGCCTGCTGCCCAATCTAATTAATGCTGTGACTCCGGCTCTCCTAAGCAGGAATGGAGTTTGAGTTTTGTATAATTGTAAGGCCAGGGGTGAGCATGGTGAGAGACAGGGATCTCAACCCTGTGTCTCCAAGGCTGAAATCTGAAATGCCAGTGCTCTGTTCTAGGAAGGCGATGCAAGAGACTGGGTTTTTTTGCATAAAGAGGGCTCGGGAAAATCTGCAGTGCACTGCCCAGCCCTAGCAACTGTTTGAAGAGGTAGAAGGGGCTTAATAACTCAACTGAGGATCACACTGGGTCCCTCTCTGCTTTCCTTTGATCATTGTAACACTGTTGTTGCCCCTGTATCAGACAGTTCCAGACTGGCCACTGCACAGTACAATTTCATATGCTGGGCTCTCCAGGGCAGCATCAGGGCTTTGGTGGCTTGTGGAAGTGATGTTTGTGGGTAAGTTCATAGGCCCAGGACCATGTGCATGTCACCTCATTGCCTTCTCCAGGCAGGAAGATTCTCCTTTTTTTGGGGAAGATGCTTTTCTCAGGCCCGGATGAAATTTAATGCTTTGAAAGCAGATTGCAGCCAAGCATGGCTTGCTTTTATTTTTGTTGTTCCTAGCATTATTAGCACACAGCTTGCTTTCAAAGATAACGATGTGGAAAAACAATAGCATCTTGCCAAACTCCTTCAGTGTACCATTTGCAGGTTGTGCTATTTTATCAGTGTCTTAATATGTACATTGGAATGGTGTTAAAACTTTTTTGTGAGCTACAAACAGAATGAAAATATTGAAATAAGTCCCTCCCTGCCCTGTAAAACAGACCTACCTTCTTCTGGTACTTTTCCTTTTCTATCACTGTGCTATGTTATAGAGATCTTGTTTAGCATATAAAAAACTACTGCTGCACTCTATTATCAAAGACATATTTGTTAAAACATGCATATAAAAGGATTTGTAATTGAAGAACAGCTTTGATATATTTAATAGGATGTAAAACTGCCATCCCTTTTTAATAGGAGATGCTTTATGTGCATTAGAAGTAATATAATAATGCCTCTTCACTGAGCTCTACCCATTAGCAGACTGTTTTCTCCCTTTCTTTTAGTTAATCTTAAAACTTTAATGTAATCTAAACACATTGACATCTTTTTTTCCTCCCCTTGCTGTACTTGGAAGTGCTTTGAACTGAACTTTGTTTCCAATATGGGCTAGCAACAAACATGGCATCAATATACCGGGGCCCTGGTGCCACCTGACAGATGGTCCATAAACCAGCACATCTCCTTGCGTTAGGAATGTTAACAGTAATGGGAGTGTGGCTGCATGTGTGAGCGAGCATGCCTGAGAGTAACCTTGTGAAGAATGAACAGCTATAATGACATTCTTTTCTGTATTCCCATGTCTCAAATGTAATCAAATACCAGAGCAGCAGAAATAGAAAATGACAATCAAAACAAAAATAGTAATAGCTTTAATAGCTGTTTCTGTGTTTCAGTCTCGGAGTGTTTTACAAGGAAACATTGTTAAATTCAGGAAATAAGGATGTAAGCTGGTAAAAAGAAAGTCTGCTAAATCTGACTGGTGTTTTGGGGTACTTGTGGTTTGGTGTCTCATTTTACACAGAGCTGTTCTCGATTCCTTTCAGAACTCAGGATCAAGGATTAGTTTTCAAGATAGATAATCTAAATTATTTATTCCAGAAAATTGCAGATGGGTCTTCTGAACCTTGTTAGAGGAAACCAGGAAAGAGGCCATTTCTCCTGATTTCCGGTCTGGTGCCTCACCAGCACCCAGCAGTACATATTAATCACAATAGTTGTAAGAATATTCACAAAATGCCTGAGATACTGCTGCTTCATGAAAAAACTGAGACCACGAAAAAGAAAGTATCTCTCTCTCGTTTCAGAGGCATTACTGTATTGACCAAGTTCAAATTGACTGTGCAAGTGCACTTCCTGCTTTTCCTAAGAATATCTTTTGGTTCATTTATTCAAGAGTCCTTTCAAAATGAAGATGTTGTGCTAGTGATTGTGCTAGCAGGAGCTTGACAGCTGTGAGGACATAGCCCTTCGCAGAATAAGTTTGTATGTGTTCACCTTGTTTTTGTGGCGAGGGCTGAGCACTGGCCTGGCACACAGGGGAGGTGACATGTTGAAGACAAGTTTTGGTGACTGTAGGGATGCTGCTGTCATCCGGGTCTGTTTGTAGAAGGGAGCTGGAAATCTCTGTCTCTTTGTTTCCTGATGAATTTTTGGGAGAATGACTGTTCCTCTAGGCTGACAAAGTAAGTGGGATGGTAGAAGTGGCCTGTCATCTCTCAAGTGACTCAGCCTGAGCATTCCTTATAAGAATAGCCAGATTCCCTCCTTGGGACTGTAGTTGCCCAGTGCTGCAGCTTCTGCTGCCTCTATTGCTTTTCTTCAGCAGTGTTTTTACCCTGGATCTTCTGGCCTGCACTGGAGCCCACAAATAGCCAGCTCAGCAAGTGGATGTATCCATTCAAACAATACAGGTATCTGAAAGAACTGTTAAGCTGTGTATGTAAATATTTGAATGTCAGAATATATTCTACTAGTATAATTCATGAATGACAGACAGAAAACTCCACTTCATATAGAGAAAATGACATATTCTTTTCCTAAAGGGAGGTAGTGCAATTCATTCAATTTGCGTTTGGATATTGCTATTGTTCAGTAAGTGCTGTGGGTTTGGGTGCATACTGCAAGAATCACACAAGGAAGTATCGATGTTTTCTGAAACTGGTTCTCTTTTGCAGATTTAAATCTAGCTCTCATCTCCACCAGTATATGAATTCTAAAAAACCAGGTGTATTCATTAAGTGTCTGGCTTATGAAAAAACACAGTCCTTTTTTCCAATGAAGCTGGTCTGCAATTTGTGCTGATGTAAGGTAGGTTTAAATAGGAATTAAAAAAAAATTCGAGGCACAATTCAGAGATGTTTTCACTGTTTTCTGTATCAGCACACAACTTCAGTGAGCACAGTTTAAATACCAAGTCAATTGATTGTCATAAATTCTTCAGGTGTAACTAAGTTGAGTTAATTCTGGTGAAGTGCTGACCAGCTACATCAGTCAAATGGACGAAACATTTGGGAAAAAAAAAAAGCAAAACCAAATCCAAAAATCAGAGTGGGATTTAGAACAAGTTGATGGAAGAAAAGTAGTAGTACAGTCAATACATCATAAAAATTCTAGTCTGGGCTCTTGGCTTTTTTCCTAATTTAAAAAAAAAAAAAAGCCATACTGGCAGAAGTGGTCCAGTGAAGTCTCAGAAAAAGCCCTGCAGTGCGAGCTCCATGTGAGGCATGAGTTCATCCCAGACCTAGCCAGACTCTACTGGAGAAAATTAAAAGTTATTTACTCATTTCAGTCAGCTTCTGGATTATGCCTTTTCTGATCAAATTATCTCTTACCTTTTTCTTGCAGGACAAAGTCATTGGCCTGGGGCACATCATGAAACAGAAAATTAATTACCGTTGTCTGCTGGGTGTAGAATGCTTGTCACTGGGACTAAATCCAGTAGTCCCCATAGATCTCCAGGACAGTGGACACAGGTAAATGATGTGGTTCTGCTTTTTGTTCATATTTAGTTCTGTACTCAGGTAGCTAAGTTTTCAAAGCAGCCATCCTCATGAGGGTAAACCTGTTTTCAATCAAGGATATCAAGTGTAAGTCACTACAGGTGACCTCAGCATTTGTATGTTTAAACATCAGTATATTTGAAGCTGTTCAGTCCTTTGTTAAGAGTTAGGATAAATACTCCACAGAATTTTAATTCTAGCTCAAATGTTTAGCTTTTCTCTCCTCTCCTAATTGCACAAGTAAGTGTAAGGAAATTATTTGGCCAGAATTAAGTATAATCATATGCTTTCTCTATCTGTAGAGGTCATGAAGGACTGAAAACAATACTGCATAATTTTAAATACACTTTCGCAGTTTATTTCAGGAAAAAAGAACAAGCAGGGTTTACCTAAGACAGAGTACTCAGAAAAAAAATAGTTGTAACAAAGTATTCACAAAAGTGTGTATGAACTACAAAGGATCAATAACAGACTAGCTTGGTTCAAAAAAGGAACAAATCCTCTATTTTCAGCAATTGCCTATGGCCTAGTCCACTACATGATATGGAGAGTTTACCTCACTTTCTTCAGGATCTGGCCTTTCATATCAAAGAGAATACATTGCCAGAGCAAGTTATGCTTTAAGTGTGCTTCAAAGAACAACTAAATGCTACCTGTTGGCCAAATAATTGAAGTGGATTCCTTAAGAGATCTTTCAGTCTGGAAAAAAAGGTGTCAGTTTACCTTGAAAAGGTATGCATAGAAGCAGAAGAGGCACATGTAGCCTTGTCTGAGACATATTCATTCCAGGTATTTTAAATATTCCCAAAACACAACAGGAAACATGTGCAGTTTAATACTGATAACTTTTGTTCATAGGAGCAACAAAAGCTGCATTTGAAGGCACTACATTTTAAAGAGGGAAGGGGAAGATATGGGTTCAATGTCAGTTCTCTGTTGAAGCACAGTATGGAGCTCTGTGAAGAACCCACAAGTATTAGCTACACCCACAGAGCAAAGGTATGGCATTTCCAAAATTAGCGCTCCCCTTCATGCAGAATTAGTCTTCTGGGATTTAATTCCTTCCCTAACTCCCTGAAATGTGCAACAAATATATTAACCTTGAAACAGCTTTCTGTCTCTTCTAAGCCTCACTGGAAATAAAGCTAGGAGTCCTAATCCTCATATGAGAGGCTGAGAAGGTAGTGTTAATGTAGTCTGCTTCCACAGAGAAATTCCCCTGAGCCTCACTGATGCACAGCCCTGGACACACAGAAACAGAATGGTCAGTCTCCCCTGAGAAATAATACCAGGTTCAAACTGTCCCTCTTGTGTAAGGTATTAATTGCATTTTCTTTTTTTAATAGTGAAAGTTTATTACTTGTTTTCTGTCTTCACAAACCTGTGCCAGTGGAACAGGCACTTCTTTGTGCACTTCATGCACTCCGTGCAGTGTCAGCCACGTGAAGAGTTCTAGATGCCTCAGTTCTGCTCTGTGAAAAAAAAAATCAAAGCAAAAGGATGCAAAAGAGTATGAATAAAGATATGTGATGAATTGCCTGGGGGTAAAAGCCACAGGGCTTTTTTGTCCCTGTAGTTGTCACAGCCTAACAGTGCTCTAATGGGCTGGGCCTGCCCAGTGCCACCTCATGCTGCTCTTAAGGCAATGTCTCAGAGACTTGGGGGCTCAGGCTCTAGAGCTTGCTGGTTGGTACAAGTGCACTGGTGCTGGAACTACCTCCTTGAGCAGTTTCTGGTCCCTGGAAGTTACTCTTTTAGCTGTTTTCAGGATGATGCTGGCAAGGTGACAGAAATTCAGCTCCTCACCCAGGCAGGGGAGAGAAGGTGGCTCTCCTTCAATGCAGCATGTCCTACGAATAAAATAAACCACGTGTTCATTTCACAAATCAGTCCATTAGTGCAGAACTCTGCCTCCTCTGTGAGCCAGGAAAGAGTCAAGACATCAGGTTGGGTTGGATTTTGGGAAAAAGTCAGCTGCTGTTCATGTGCTCAATGGAAACGGAGGTCTCTTGGAAACCAGGACATTTATCTGGGTCATTAAACAGAAGCTGTGGGTCACTTACAGGAAATGGGGTGCTGTGGGTAGTGCCTGGAGAGTAATAATGAGAGCCAGGTAATGGCATCCAGTCAATTACGGTCTTATGTTGGCATTGTCTAAAATGGAAAACCCAACAGTCTAAAAGGCTATAACACTGATTCTGTAGAACATTAAACTATTACTTTATGCTGATGATATCCTACTGTTAATTAAGGACTCGCATGCTTCCCCTCCTGCTTATAATGAATATTGCTCTCTGAGTACAAAGTTATCATTGCACAAAATTAATGACTCTGAGACTGCAGTGATGCAGCTTTCTGGAGTTTGCCCTTCAGCCCTGCTCACCTCATGGAATCTTAAGTGGGCACCCAAAAATACAGTACAAATACTTAGGGGCTGATATTAACAAAGCCTCAGACAATGTAATTAAAAATCATTTAAATCCAATTATCAAGCAGGCAGGAAAAGATTTGGAGGGATAGCCGGAGCTAAATAAAAGCAAATCTGTGTGTGATTCAGTTTGCCATCCCATCAGGTTGTTAAAGTAGAAATAAGGACATCGTGTAAGTCAGCACCCTCGGAGTTACTGTCATAAATGAGCTCATGGCAGTATTTTCCACTGGCACTCAACAGATGTGTGTGTGTTGATCTTACTTTGAGCATAAATGTATAGAAATACCTATAAATACAATGACAAAGTCTAACAATGACTAATAATTATATTCCTGACCCACATCTTAAAAAAAAAAAGGCATACAGTTAGAAATACTCCACCTACTACTGAAACTTAGCCGTTTCATTAAAGGGTACAGGGGTGGATCACACAAGTACCACATTCAGCACTACAGAATGTGACAAAGCCTAATCTGTACTGCCAAGTTCATGTTTACCCACAGCCCAGGCTTCTGCTGCAATAAACCAGCAAAGTTTCCTTAGAATTCACTGTAGAACTTACTGAATAGCTACAACCACTACAGTGTATTTTAGATGACAGAAATCTCAGGATGTGAGGATGAATTCAAGATGCCACACAAAACATTCAAAAAGTATTTATAGCTCTCGGGATGAGAAATGTTACTATTCCCCTTAAATGTCGTATAATTGGCCCAATTTTATGTACCAAAATCATGTAGATTTTCATGGAGGTTTTTTTATTCCTAAAAGGCATAATTTTGAATGAAAATTGCTGTGTTTTCGGTAAGATTTTCTTTTTTCTCTTCCTCATACTGTAAACTAATATTGATGTTAAGGAAAGGTTGCATTTCAGTAGTGGCTGGAATGGATATCTCTTTCTGGAAAGCACATGAAATCCTTAGCGATGAAAGGAATTATATAAATATAAATCAATTATTTTTGGACTGGCTTGAAAAACTAAATCATGACAGATTTATTTGAACACTGTCCTAAAGAGTATGATTTTTTGGCCATTTAACATGTTCTGTGGAATTAATTTTATCTCTGAAAAAAGGTAGACAAGATCCATTCCAACAAGTGTGCTCAGATTTTTCCAGTCTATTGTGGGATTAGCCAGGTGGGGCCAGATAGCAGAAAGATCTTGCTGGGGAAACTGTTCTAGCTGTTGTGCATGACAGCTGCCTACCAAAACAGAAAGCCCAGATGTGCTAGAGAAGGCAGTGATACATGTTTGTGATAAGATAGGGGCTGCAAATAAAAGTTGTCAGTGAAAGAACAGTCTGGACAGCAACAGATACATGGAAAAGCTGCTGCTGGTACGAGAACACAATCCATGCTATACATTCTCGCCTATAAAGAGTGCATTATCCTAACAGCTCTACAGCAAACACATGCAAGATAGCACTGTAAATACTTAAAGTTTGCAAAAAATGTTCAGCAGGTGGGAGTTCTTCTTAAAACTGCAGCCTGAGAGGTGTGCATTTATCCTTCCCAGATACCCACATTCTCTGAATTATGTTCTTAGCAAATTTCTGCATGGGAAATCGTCAGCTTTCTGCATAGGCATTTGAGCTTCACTGACTGAGTGCCCAGAGTTAAATTCACAAGAATATCTAAATTGACAGACACACAATAATCAAAGATGTCTAATATGTTAACATTATTTAAAGACTACGCAACAACTTTAACAGCCTCAAGGACATTCATAGTTTCTCTTTCTGATCTATGTTTGGTTGTAATAAACAAAAGGTCTTCTCATAGATCACTGATTAAAGTAGTGGACAAAAGAAGTGGGAATGAATAGAGACAACTTAGTGCTAGATTTCCTTCAGAGTTATTTGGGGTGAACTGGTTCAGCTTATTGGTAAGAGGTTGTGCACAACAAGGTAACAAAGTCTGCTTATGTTCCTAAATTATTCACAGTTTTTAAACAAAAAATTAACTCTTAAGTACTTGCAGAAAGATCTATCATAAACTGGCAGATAAAAATGACAGATGAGGGTTAGGTTCAATAAATGCAAAGTGTGAAGAAAAAAAAGCAGTAGCCATGCATGCTTAGTGGTATGCTCTAAATCACTTAAGAAAGAGACACATCAGCGTTGCTCTAGGAAGTCAATAAATTAGAGGAAAGGCAAAAAGAACAGAACAGGAGACAACATTGTGCTGTTGCATAACTCTTAATATGTGCCTGCACTCTAAATACCAGCTGCACCTCTGCTCCTGGTCTCAGCAAGGATCAAAGAATAACTGGAAAGAGTTTGGAGATGGATTATGAGACTAATCAAAGGAATTGGACAGCTTTCTGTCCAGAAGTGATGATAGACTAGGCTTTGGTACTATAGTAAAGAGATGACTGAGGGGTTTATGCAGAAAAAGATCTCAGCTGGAAGAGTAGGGGAATAAAATGGTTCTCAGAATACAAGAACCAGAGGCTACCACATTACATGTTCAGCATTCAGATTACAAATAAACAGACCAATATTTTTACATATACTGCGTATTTGAACCAAAGAACTACTTGCCACATGCTGTTGAAAAAACTCAGTATGTTCCCCAGTATATCAACAATTCACATGGGTGCAAAGTGTAATTGTACAAACTCATACAGGACAACAGCTCAAGGACTATGAAAGGAAGATGCCACAGCTAACTTAGGAAGCCTCCAAGATGTGGATCACTAGAGGCTGCAAGGATATTGCTGTACGCTTACTCTCTTTGCCTTGGTGTTGACTACTTGTGTGAGAGGGAGCTCTGGTTTGACCCAATAGAGCTGTTGCCTTGGTAGGTGAGGCACTTGGGTGTGTTTACAAGCTGAGCCCAAGTTCTTCTGCCGCACGTATTTCACACTACAGCTCTTGGAGCATTACTCTGCATTCGTGGGCATAGCATGACCAGCTAAAAACGATGGCAGAAAATTGCCCAGAGTGATTCCGTACACCATGGAGGTTGAAAAATGAAAAGCCAGAAGATAGTAAGAATAGAAGATAGTAAGTTTAAGGGGACAGGAACAGATAGACACTTACTGTTGACACACAAGACTAAGGCTGAAGCCAAATTGTAAATACAGCAGAGATGGAGTGTTAATCCAGCTGTGAAAACAACCAGCCTACGTAAGTTCTGCTGGATACTGGCTGAAGACACAGCCAGGAGAGAGCTCTTTGGAAGAGAAGAAATCAGGAGCACGCAGTCTGCATTTCTGCTCTGCTAAGGAAATGCTGCCGTGAAACATCAGCTAAACTGATAGAACTGAGCTTGAATCAGGGAACAGTTTCGCATCTCAAATAAATCAGGGTGGCAGTAGCAAAGCCAGAGAATCAACTACCTGACAGCTCTTCACCAAAGTCAATACACTTTAACACTGATTTACCTGAATTGCCTAGCGTTACAGAAATCAGTGTAGGTGTATCAAATCTTACCTCTTCCAGTCAGCCAGCCTAGGTTTGTTTTTTTTTCACCAAAAAGAACCCCGAATCACCACACTCCAAACCATCTCTAAATAGCCTCATCAGACATCTGAGTTTTCCTTGTGGCTCCAGTTGTTTATGACACTGACAGGAACTAAAGTTACTAGAGATCAGGCTATAGTGTTTTATTTTAGAGTACAGAGCATAGTTTAGGGTGAGTATTTTGGAGTCTTTCCATCACCAGATTTCTGTGCTGGAGCACTCTTTGGTAGACACAACAGCATGATGCTGTGGCCTTTCAGAGACACAAGAGGCCAATAGGCCTCTTAGGCCTATTTCCTGAGCTACCTCCAACTTTTCTCACAGGTTTTGGAACTCTGATCTCTGGTTTTTACCTCATCCTCGGTCTTGTTGACTTTAACTGCAAATTCTCTGGGGCCTTAGTCTGGGTCTCTGGGTACTGTCATACTACAAAAGATATATAATAATAATAATTTCATATTTGATCAGCTGCCTTGTAATGTTTTTTTTTTCCTTCTGGGCTTTAAACTTTTTTGATTGCATCCTTGCCCTAATTTCAAAGATAGAAAATAATAGATTTTCTAGAGAACAATCCCAAAAGTCCTATCTACAGCTGATCTGCAATTCAATATAATGGTTCTTTCCTTTTTCATGATTTTTTTTCCTTTCCGATTTGAATAATATCATTTGTGTGATGTTACTCAATTTCTCTGTTTTAATTTGAAATCCTATTTTTAATCAATTAGGAAAAAATGACCTAATTAAGGAGTAATTTAGGCCAGCAACTTAAACATTGGTTTATAAAGTAGCTGCATTTAATTGGAAATATGCTCAACTACTGCATTGCATTAGCAAGTAATTTGGAAGAAAGAGTCAATGGGATCCCCTGACTGCTATTTCAGAAATGATAGTGACAAAGCTGAAGTCCAGAGCAGTCTGATGAACCTGGCTTTTACTAATAGCTTTGCTATGAGCCTAAAGGTCTAAGCAACTGCAGCCTCTCATTATGCAAGATACAAACGCACAGCAAGTGACTGCTGGCTCCCGGGAATAGTTCTGAAATGACTTGATGGATATAAAGCTCAAGAACCAAGAACACAGAGAGGGGACCCAACTTGCTCACCCCCTCATCACCAGTCAGTGGCAAAGGTAGTAACAGCCCTTGGCTGCCAGAGTGCCCCAAAACAGAGAACCAGGCTGTCACTAGCTAATGCACATGCTAATAAAATGTCTTAAAAACTCTACAACACCTTTTTCTTTCTGTATTTCCCCTTAGCTGGCAGAGATCCTAGCATGAGGGTTGACAGAACTTTCCCTACAAATGCCGACATGCCACAAAGGGAAGAAGGCTGTTTAAAAGATCACTAGCATACTTCAGGAAAGAAATTCAGCTTTGACACCGAGAGGATGTGTTAGAGGCCACAGCTCTGCATTGGCTGCCATTAGCACCAGGTCAGCTCACTCCCATCTGGACTTATCCCTCCACTGGTGCTTTTCACTGGAGCAGCACTACAATACAGATGGTTTTAGCATCAGAAAGAGAATTTGACACTGTCTATGCCATGTTTCATTCTCATTTACTACTGGTGGTTTTAGCATTGTGTACCTACAGTAGTGCAATGGAAGAAACAATTATGACTCTGCTCTGGGCATCAACACACTCTTGAAAGGCCACTGGTTTCCAGCTGATCACCTAAGGTTTCTTCACTGTAGAGTGGGTATTGCCGGACAAACTTATCAGCGTGTTATTTATTCATGCTGGCTCAGAATTTTTCCTCAGATAACAGCTCTCACAGAAACACAAAGGCCTTCCACACTGACAGAGCCCTTGCCACATGCTTCATGACTAGGAACAACAGCATTGTATTCCATTTAAAAAAATACCCAGAGGGTGCTTGCAGGCTCAGATCACTTCAGTTTTACACTAATACTTTTTGTCATTAAGTTTCATGTCAGGCCATTATTGTTTGAATCTTTTGTTTGAAATCTGAGCTACAGAGGCAAGAGAGGTTGTCATCTACTTGGTACCTAAGTGGTTGTAACACCAAGGAAGCTACAGGAAGCCAAGAGCTGGCCAAAGCCCCAACAGGAACATGTGCAATTCTGTAATGCTGCAAAGGGGACACTTGTTGGAGAGGAGAGAAATTTGGCATTTGGGCAATTTAGTCTTCAGCTACTAATGCCTTACTTCAGGCAGGGAACAGTCTCACTTGGCAAAGCAAAGCATGGAACAGGAGACTTGTAAGACTCACTGAGGGCAAGATGTACAGCAAGGCTGGTGCTCTGCATATCACCTCTAAAATCAAATGTGCCTGGATAAAAGAACTCACAGCTTTTGTAGTCAAATATTGAGTTCCCCAGGAGATCTCTGTGAGGAGAGCACGCCTTCTGCACCTTCCTTTAAGTCAATAGTAGCAATACATTATCAGATTGCCCGTTTTCCCAGATACATTAAATCTAGTATGACAAAGGTGAAAATGTTAGCTGTTTGCAGCCTGACACAGAGTTGGCAAAATCCTGGGCCCTCCAAAAGTATCAGCTTTGATTATAAATCGTGTCATACTTCAGGAGAGAGGATATGCAGTCACCTAACCTGGTGGTCTCCTTCAGTGACAGCTTCATTTCAGCCTTCAGGCAGCATGAGCTTGGGAAAAATCAGTGCAGAATCCCAATCTTGCTGAGCTGTATTCACATGAAACCACCACATGAACAGGATCTCTAGACTTTCAAAGGAGTTTTGTGCAAGACACATCTTGCCCTAATCCATACTTTTACATGAATGGGATAAATTGTCCCACCTTCTCCCCCACCTTAGTTATTGAGGGAGAAGCTTCTATTCCAGTGTGCATGCATATATTAAATAACTAAAACTTGACCATCCAAATTCCACCAAAAGAGCTTGTAGGAAAGACAGGGTCTGTTTGAAGTGTAAATTACAAGTATTCAAAGAAAAAACCATAATCAGTATTTGTCTGCCTTCAACCCAAACATAAACACACTAAACCGGCCTGACCTACACAGTGTGCAAGTATTTCATGCCACAGTAACACCACCAGTAACAACCATCAGCATGGTGAGACTTTGAAATACAGCTGAACACAAGTGTCTAAATTGCATGGAACTGCAATGCAGAAAGAGGGAGACTTGGATCCTAAAAATAGGATAAATAATCCTGGGAGGTGAGTTACCCATCCCTTCACTTTTTGGGGAGAGCTGAGGAGCATAAAAAACATGAAGGGGTAAAAAGGCAAAACAGGGAAGAAGAACATCATTAACTTCTCTTCCAGCTTCCCTTCCGGAAGAGCTCTTGAATCTATCTGATCTCAAGGACTTCAGCCACTGAAAGCACCAAGAGCTGCATCAGTGTTAGCTACACTGCATCAGCCTCATTCACACTCATGGCTAATTTGGAGTAAGATTGTTAAAGACTGATTGTTTGAATAAGTAGTGTTAATGACTGATAGTGATTAAGAGCTAACCATTGACAGTGTGCATTTGCTAATGAGTGTCAATCTAGAAAAATGCTGTTTTGAAGTTCGAAACCCACTTGATTTATCAGATGTTTAAACACTCCAACCACAGCAACTGCTAATTCCCTCAATGAAATACTTACATGATGCATGGATATTCATCTGTAATAAGTTGTTACATTCCAAATGACCATTGGAAAATTCAGTACACAAGCCCATTGAAATTTAGGATGAATTTCAAGCCCAAACCTCTCTGCATCCCATTCAAACACATCAAAACTGAGCATTACTGCTGCATCAGCAAGCCTGGCAACCTTCAGACTTTGTGATAATTTGGTGCATGGATTAAAAATCCAGTTGGATTCCCTCTGCCTAAAGACACAGCCTTAGGACCAGAATTTCTTCCATCAGCTTTAGAAGCCAAAGTTTTTGATGAAGAGCACAGAGGGAGAGTGCTACCTCAGCAAGTATGACTCTAGTGCTGGATAATCCACTGTGGAGGCTCCTAATTCTGTTTTGCAGCACAGAGAACCTATATCTGACCATCCTGTGCTAATACAAAGGTTTTCTAACAAAGAACAAACACTGGATCAAAATGACATTATCCCAGTTGTATAATGACTGTCATGGTACAAAGGCTGCTATATATTCTTCTGACACAGACTAGGAACAGGCTCATAAGAATCTCCACCAAGAGGATTGGATACCAGTTAAAAAAAGGTGTAATAGGAAAAAACGTCTGGATGCCAAAGCCAGATAATATCTATTATATAATATTATAATATTTATTATATAAATATCTATTTATATTTTGTTTGTTTGTAATTGTGGGTTTGTTTGTTTTGTTGCTTTTGGGGTTTTTTTAAAACTAAGGATAATTAACTACTCAACAAAACCATGAGCAGAATAGCAAATTAGAAAGTACAATGGTCCATGATTAATGGAATAGGATAAGCAAGTCAGTTGTCCATTCTGCTCTTGAAATCAATGAGTTGTCACAACTCTCAGCAGAGGAGAGATGTTGGGGTTTTTTCCTTAAAAGTAAGAGCAATCAGTGCTGATTAATCAGCAGCAGACTAGACATTTAAGAGGGTCCACAACTGCAACTGTAAGCACTTATAAATTCCTGTCTTGACTGGGCATAATGATATTTTACAGAATAAAAACTATGTACTTAGTACACAAAGTCTGATGGTCTGGCTTGGTTCTGTTTGCTTTATATCTGGAAGGGAAGGCTGATTTTTACATGCCAGCTCTGACTTTTAAAGTTCATTTGAAACCAGTTGTTTTCAACTGGTAGCATCAAACTTGGCATCATAGCTGAATTTTCCCTTGTTCAACTGAAAAATATTAATAATTTTATTCCTACTTGGAACACAAGAGCTGCTTATAAACGGCATGTAACATGAACGCTTTGCAATTAAAAATCCCCTGTACAAGCCTAAACCAAAGAGAAAGTACAGGAAGAAATGGGAAGAGCGGCTGCATTTGTGTTGGAAGTAACCCAGCTTGGCAGATGAGCAGCTCTCCCTCCCCATAACAGTGAGGGGCTGCTTCTACCTGCCTGCACGAGGACCAGCAGCAGTGATGGGTACTGATCAGAAAGCCTGAGCTGTGCCAGGGGGTGGCATTACAGGTGTCAGGCTGAGTCAGAGAAATGTGCTCTGAATGGCTGGTGCCAGAAGGCAATTATTTAAAAGGTAAAAAAACCCAACAGGAAATAAACCCAAATGAAAGAGGATTAGATGGCGGACAAGATTATCCTATAAACAGGCCCTCACTTTTGCTTCCTTTTAATACAGCTGGGGGCCAAGGAAACCCATGTTTCCAGGGCTAATGGGCCTTGTTGAAGGCATTAAGACATTTTATAAAGAATGAGAGGCTGAGGGATTAGGAGTGATGGGAATTCACTGAGCATTCGTGAATTAGCATCAAAGGATGTCTGCCTCCATGGAAAGTTTTAAAAGCGGAGCTAAATGGAGATACCATTATAGGAGGAAAATGGTACTAACATTTTTCTAGTTAAAAACAATGTTGTTATTATATAAGTATAGCTCATTATACATGTATGTTAATTTCTCTCCTGAACGTCAAGATATAAAGCAGACTGAGAATTTCTATTCACTCTTGCTTATCATGGAAGCACAGGGGATATTAACTTTGGTAAGAGGATTAGTGGATGCTCAGAGTCTGGGTCTAGAGTGGGACTTCATGGCATGACTGCAGCCTACATAGCCCATACAAACACTAAACGCTGCAGCTGTGTGTGCTAAAGAAAGGCAGAAAAATCCCAAACCACCATTATTTCAGGAAAATGGCTAAGAAAAGCAGGCCTGTTAGAAAATAGCTCTGTGCTAAGCACAAACAGCTACATAAGAGTAGGGTTGTGTGGCTGAAAAGCCCCATGTCCACCAGGTTCAAGTGGCACAGCACCCTGCTGGGTGAGCAAATGCTGAAAACAGTTTCTGAACCTGTGTGTCTATATGTGTTCATTGCAAAAAATGGCTCATGCTGCTTCCTGCGCTAATGCTCTCTGACCATGACTACCAGAAACCAAACTGGTCTTTATTGCCACAGCCCAGCAGAATGGGAGAAGTGCTGGAAATAGTGAAAAATGTTTCTCTATCTGTAACTCACTATTTTTCAAGCTGCTGAGATTACTCCTGGTCTTTCAGCTTCTGCTCAAAGTGGTGATGTAATATCAGCAGGAAATTAAACTTCAAATAAGCCACTCCTCTTACTCCACCCCTTTCAGTAAGGGAAGGACAAAAGCAAAGCCTGTGGGTTGAGATAACAATTTACTGAAAGCACAAAGCAATGGAACAAGAAATGCACAGTAACAACCACACTATTAATAACAAGAGTATGCAAAAACAGAGAGTGTTTTACTTACAATAAAGTGTTCACCACCGGGAACAAAAACGAGATGGTGGATGCTTGTCGTAGGTTGTGTCCATGTGGCTTCTCCAGGCGAAGATCAGATGGTGACCATTCCTGCACAGCACGTCCCATGGCCATCGGGAACAAAGGTGAGATGGTGGGGGAGCTCCCAAGCTAATGTTTCCTGCCCCCAGCCCAAAAAAATGAAAAACAATGACAAACTCTCTGGAAGCTGCACCATCCAAGCTGGGTCCCACTGTCGCTCTGCTGGGCTCAGCTCTGCCTGCGCCGCTGCTCCTACCACTTTGCTATGCTGAGGGGTCGCCCCTGATGATCCATCCCTGCCAGCAGCCTTTGCTTCTAATTCCAACATCCCCTGCTGTGGGCAGGGACACTTTCCACTAGACCAGATTGCTCAGAGTCCCTTTGAGCCTGGCCTTTTCACACTGTGTTCACAGGCCCAACTCCTTATTCAAGGTGTGCACAACAGCTGGAACAGTCATTAACTCATTAGTCCATATTTAGACAATGCACAACTATGACAGTTCATATTCTTAGGATAGTGATTGGCTTACGATCTTGTCAAAGTCCCCACTGCTCTAATAAAGAGAAGCTGTAATTTAGCTTAAGGATGGGCAGGGCTGTCCCCAGCCAGGAGCAGAGCAGGCAGCAGCATCATCCTCAGCACGGGCAGCCTGGCTTCTTCCTCATGGATTCAGTGAACCCTGGGCAGGTTTCTCCCCATCTCCTTTCAAGGGCAGGAATGGTGTGTCCCAGTACACATTGTGGCTTCTGCTCAGTAATTTGTGGGGCAGCACCACTGGCCTAGTTGCCCTCACCCTCTGCAGATGAACCCAGGACTGAACTGGTTCTTCCCTCCCTGGGAAGGAAGGCACTTTTCAGTGAGAAAACAGTCAAAACAGCATCTTCAGTTTCGCATGTTACACTTGGATAATATTTTCTCTGTTTATTAACTAATTATTAAGTGTTTAATAATCAGCCAATATTTGTAAACTAGTAATTCATTATTATTTGTATACTTGCAAGTTGATTATTCAACACATACTCAATATTAAACTATGATACTTATAATCAAGTGATCACAACAATTTATTTACAGCCATGTCAAGGGCCCCCTTGGTGCTGCAGAGAGCAGGAACTGAACTCCCTCCACCCCATGAAGGTGGCAGGAGCTGGGCAGGATCAGGCAGCATCCTGGCAGTCACCCTGTGCAGGCCTGTCCCCTTGGCCAGGGTGGCCTCAGGGAGCTCCATAGAGTGCAAGAGTTAGCGACGCCCAGGTGTAAGAAGTCAAGAAAGGACGGCAAGAGACCGGAATGGATTAGTTGAGACCTGCTAGTCAAACTGAAGGGTAAGAATGAAATGCACAGGCAGTGGAAGCAGGGACAGGTATCCTGGGAAGTATATAGGGATACTGCCTGATTGTGTAGGGATTGGGTCAGGAAGGGCAAGGCATGGCTGGAGCTGAACTTAGCAAGGGGTGCATCAGTGGCGGCTGAGAGGCTGGACGTGAGGTGACAATGCATGCTTGCAACCCAGAAAGCCAAATGTGCCAAAAAGCCATGTGTGCACTGGGTTGCATCAAAAGAAGTGTGGCCATCAGGCCAAGGGAGGTGATTCTGCCCCTCTACTGTGCTCTGGTGACAAGCAAGTCTAGAGGACGCCACAGAAATGATCAAAGGGCTGGAACACCTCTCTTGTGAAGAACAGCTGAGAGAGTTGGTATTACTCAGCCTGGAGAGGAAAAGGCTCCACGAACTTATTGTGGCCTTTCAATACTTTAGAAAGATTCAAACTAGACATTTTTTACAATAAGGGTAGTGGAATACCAGCACAGGTTGCCAAGAGAGGTGGCAAGTGTCCCATCCTGGAAACATTCATGGTCAGGTTGGACAGGGCTCTGAGCAACCCAATCTATTGGAAGATGTCCTTGCTCATTACAGGGAGGGTGGACTAGATGATCTTTAAAGGTCTTTTAGAACACAAAATAGTTTATGATTCTATTACTGTTAAAAATCTGATACTGTGCACCAGGAACAAGCAAATGACAGGAGATGAGGGGATGTGAAGGCTACAAAGCTTCCTGAAATAAAGTATTACCGGTGGTTTTGATCAGTAAAATCCATGACATCGAAAAGGAGTTAATAATATGACTGATGAACAGATTAAGACTTTGAAACACTCTCTTTAAGGCTGTTCTGTGGCTGCTCTGTGGAGCAAACTGTCTCAGGGGCTCTCTAATGGGAGCAGTCTCTACTGTGGGGAAAAGAATCCACTGTAAATATCAATGCTCAATCAGTATCTATGTGTTTTACATTACATATATGTATGGCATCCACTCAGCACCAAGTCTGGAAAAAGAAGAGGCCCCCAGGCCAAGCCCATATTACAGATACAGAAGAAATACCCGATCATTGATCCCTTTTTTTTTTTTTCTTCTCACCCCTGAGGTATATATGTGAAAGTAAAAGAAGCTCCTGGACTACTAGAGAAGGAAGCTGAATAGGATGCATCCATCATGTGCCACATAGGAAAGTAGACAGGGATGCACAGGTAGAAGGATGTTATCATAGCGCTCTATGTAAGTGTTGTAGTCTGTGATGCAGTGAGGTGTTCCCACTCACCTTTAGGCAGGCTACAGACAGAGGGTAAAAATGTCTCCCCTATTCTGTACCTAGCCAGGCACTGGGCTGCCTCTCCAGAAAAACATTTGTCTCCTGCAGGTTGTACTCCTGTCTGCCAGCCCTGCGACAGCAGACATCCAGGTGTAGGTGAAATGAACATCTGAACTATTTCTAGATGCAGCCTTAGTGCAGCGCACACACAGAGTTACGACTTGACACGTTTGCAGTTGCCTGACTGTGTGGTTTCCCTTTCTCCTGCAAAAACCAACCAACCAACCACACTCTCCTGTTGAAGAATCCAAGCCAGGATCTGTATTCAACTCCCCTCCCTTGTGTACATACAGAGGCATACCTGATTACTGTGTAATTAGGTAGGTCATCTAACTTTGCTATGCCAATTATTTTTACTTGTTTCTGCGTACCACTTTAAAACTCTTCCTTGATTTTGTTGTATGAGGTGTGACACAGAAGAAGTTTGTCACGCGTCACTCTTTCTGGAGGGGTGCCTGAGCTGCTTCTGGTTTGTGTAGGCAACTGTTCTACCGGTGTGGGACCTGAATAAGATGTTGAGTTTTGATGACAGGCTGCTACAAAGAGCATATGACGTGTAGGGTGTCATGGCAGTTTAATTCTCAAAGTTCAGGGGATGTACTTGTTAGCAAAAGCTGCTTTGTTGTCTGACATGTGGGTTCTATGGACTTGCTGCCAAAGACATGGAGTCATACTCTCAAAAGGGCTTATATTCACCAGGGCTTAAATTGACCAGTGTGATTTTTTTCTCCTAATGATTTATGATTTAAGTGCCTAAATTTCATTTTTGGGCCAGAGTCAGGGAAGTATTTTGGAACCTGAAGTTGTAAAGTAGCTCAGCAGAACGATTATCAAAACAACTCGTAAATGTTTCCAAATCTGCACAACTGGGATCGTTTTGAAGACATGCACTTGCCAACACCCTTGAATTTTCTTTAGTTTTCAAAAACTCAGGAGTTCTGAGTGAGGAAGGGGTTATTTGAACATAAAGTCAATTTCAAAGTACTGAAGTTTTAAAAATGCAAATTTCCTCTGAAGCAGTGGAATCTGGTGGTGATTTGAAAACGGGAGGGGGAATGAGGTTTGTTTTTTTCAAAAATATGAAAATTTTCATGCAAAATAGAAATGAATCTCTTTGAAACAGGCAAACCAGTCTCTATTCCTTACTTCTCTTCCCATGGATTCTTCATAGGAAAAAACAACTGATGCAGCTAGGCAGGGAGCAATCACCCCCAAGGGCTGGTACTCAAGGAGGCTGATGGCCTCGGAAACCAGGCAGCGTGTGACCATGGCACGTTACTGCCCAGACCAGCTCCACAGCAAACAACATCCCTGCAGCTTCCAGACCTGTTATACATCCTGATTCTTCATGGGAATGAAACAGCCTGGCCAGGCACTGACTGGCTGTCTTTGCTGGGGGTCCTTTGGCAGCATGACCCTCTTGTGCCATTTAATGTTCCCTGCACTGAGTGCTTTACCAGCACTACCACACACAAGCATTTGGGTGTAACCTCTATTCTCTTACTCCGGCCTCAGTTTCTCATTACAGAAAGCCATGTCAGTAGCAATGCTTCCTCCCTAACCTTTGCATTTTAAGCCTTTGAGAAGTGAATGCACAACTTTAATTTTCTCCTGCTTCATCTCTATAGGCAGATGGGGTGACATAAATTAAGGTGTCACTACACACAACAATAGAAGGAGATAAAACCAGAAAGAATATGCATCAACTTTCATTCTCCCCATTTACAAATAATTTTGCTTCTCATCAGTCCTTGGTAGCACAGCTGTTCCCCAGTTGGTATTTCTAACTAACAACTGCAGCACTGCCTGCTCAAGCCTGGAATTGCCAAAAAGGGATCTCCTATCTCTCAAAACCAGGTGAAAGCTGTGTGCCTCCCTACTGAACAGAACAGAGGAGGGAGGTAGCAGAGGTGTGTCTCTGGGCTGCCTCTGTCTTTAACAATCTGCTTTTAGCCACTGTCAAATGCAGAAGGCTGCTTGTTTACTGCATTTCCAGACCATGAACTAACCTGTCTCCTTAAGAGACAACTCCTTTGTCATGGCATTGCTTTGCTAACGTGTCCTCCACACTGTTGGTACCAGCTACCTGTTACTGCAGAAATGTTTAATTACTTGCAGAGCTCATCAGTGGGGTGCTCCCACTCACCTTACATTTTCCTTTGGAATTTACTACTACTGTTGCAGACTACAAAAAAGGAAACCTTTCATGCCCAAAGGCATGGCTGCTTTTTTCCAAATACTGGCTGGTTTGGCTTACAGAAGATGAGGGTTAAACATGCATGGCTGATGTTGAATACTTAGGTTCTCTACATGCTCCATACACATTTTATATACAGGGCACTCTATGTACTGGGAGATGCCTCAGCAATCTGACATGGATGCACTTCAACAATGACACAGCTGATCTATATAAAATAAATGCATGTTAGTGTAATGCACATACAAAGCTAGTTTGCATGATAGCAATTTTAAATTATCACAGCTTTATAGCATTTAGTTGTTCAATGCTTTTTAAAACATAATGATGCAATCAGTAGACTTCAGCTTTTGTTTGTTAATATACAAGGGAAAACATCAAGGATGCTAACAAGAATGTAAGAGTTACATGGATGATCAAAGGGTACTGACAGTAAAAGCCATATGCTGAAGTGTGTGAGAATTTAAATATGGTTTTTACAATCTTTCTATGTGTCATATGGATAGCAAAATAGGAAAAAAAATTTCAACATATACCTTAGCATACTGCAGGCATTATCAGTCCTCTCTGAGGCCACCTCTGTCTGTCATGTATGCTATATTACAAGAATTAAAACATTATTATAGCTACACAGTAGTGAAACCATTGCATAGTTTCTTAACAGCCACCCCCTTCCTAACCTTCACATGCTGGAAACGTGCACTATTGCCAGCACACTCCAAGCTGTGTTGGGAATAAAGAGCTTCCCTCAGTGGGGCAGCCAACACAGAAGCTCCTTCCTGGCCGAAACAAACCACTGGGAAAGGCAGGTGTCTGCACCAGAGTGAGCGACTCACAGAAAGGGCCTTTGATACCCAGCAGGGTTGGGCATGCTCCTCTATCTGGCATCACCACTGTTGCTGGGAATGTTGCTTCAGCATTTCTCCTGTCTAGACGTGCCATTATTTTGCCTGTGCAAAGCTGCCTGAGCCATCTCCTGCCCATCAATCTCCCAAGAGGCCTCTACCAGCCATGCCGGGAAGCTGCCATACACATACTGACAGCACCTTTTAGAGAAGGGACTTCTAGCATAACAGGAGAAAAAAAAATAAAATAAGGAGACTTAAATGACGTATGCAAGGTCCCAGAGGAGTGTGGGGTAAAAGCCAGCTGATTTCCCAGGCAGAAATAAAGGCTGAAGGTAACACAGGAGCCAGGATAAAAGCACAGAGATGCCCACAAGGTGACAATGCGTTTGCAGTGCTTCCGTGCACAGGGGCTTGCTATGCTGCCCGCTCTTCTGCAGGGGAAGGCCAATTTAGTTTCAAACAGCAAATTTAGATTCAAATACAGCTCTATTCCTTCTCCCCTGCCTTTGGCATGACAAAGGGAGAAGCTGTTGAGCATGAAGCAGAGCTTCCCGTGTTTTGATCCAACTCTACATCCGTATATTTGATGCTGTTTCTTCTGATTCTTTCTGCCTACCAGGTTTCCTCCTTCAGGAACTGAGGCCGACAAACCTATTTAATCTTTTATATTGGCCACAGTGATAACTTCTTATTAAATATTTCATATTGTTGTACTGATAAAGAACATAAGACAAAACTTGGCATGAACATAGTCCAGAGAAGAATCTGCTTAAAAATAAAACACTTGGGAGAATGTGGAAGTCGCCATGTGGCTGGAAACAAAATTAATTTAAGGTAAGCAGGTCAAGCCTATAATGAAGTGCTTGTAAACAAAGAAAATCCAAACATTTCTACTAATCATCAGCTCCAATTATTTCACTAACACCCCCTCATTAGACGTACTTAGTGGCTTGCATCTATTCTGCTTTCTAAACCCATGTGCTGTCGTCTTTTCTGAGATGGCTCCAGAGGGCTGAAATGTAGACAAATGCAAGCTTTAATCCAGCAGCCTGGCCAGCCAAGGCACAGATGCATTAGGAGGTGGCTGTGGTCCTTTGCAGCGTGCCACAGTGGCAGAGTGGAAGCTGGGAGCAATATGCTGCTGGTGCCAAACGCATGCCCTTTTTTAACGTTCCACGGTAATCCAGGGTGGGCGCAGACACTAGGAATGGCCCCTCTGGGTTCAGTGTTAATGGGAACCCAACATGCAAACAGCTGCCCCATGGCAAGGGTGACAGACCATAGCTGGGCTAAAGCAAAGCTTTGAACATGCAAACCTATTGCTGCAGCTTGTTGCTGCCACCCTCTTCCACAGGGGGATCACCTCTAAGCAAAACCTGGGGACTTGCATTCAGCAACACCATTCTCAGCCATTCCATGGTAATGTCCAAGGCTGCAGCCATCCCTTGAACTTTTATGATTTATCCCAGCCCCCAGGCCTGAGTGTGCCACCTGCCAGACACGGGCTTGGTGCTGTCAGCTTGCTGGACTGCCCTTTGCCGGCTCCAATTCCCATAAGGGGCAGACCTGGGAGTGTAACCCAAAGCACTGCTGGTTCACAGCCCTGCCTGCCTGCCTGCCCTCCCTCCTGGATGCTTTCCTCACAGCCCAGTCTGCCTGCCCTCCTGTGTCCTTTCCACACACCACAGGCTTCAGATACCTCAGCATATAAAAAGCTTGCAAAAAGTAGCAAAGTTTAAAAAAAGAAAAAGTCCAATGGAAAGCTTAAAGACCTTGTACTCACTGGCAAAAACCAAAAGGGAAGAAAAAGCGACAACTAAGCAATTAATTGAAAAATTATTGGCAGGCCAGGCTAGAGTGTTGCTGCTGCCTTTAATGATAAATGATAATAGGACCAGTCAACACTATACAGCAGGATAATACAAACACATCCTCTAGAGTGAAAGCACAAAATGAGACATACTATTATCATAAATAGATTAATTAACTAGAAAGAGAACATTAAAGAACAAGGGGTTATTAGCGTGCAGCCAATAGCCTATTCCAAGTGTGAATTTGATGAATACAGGTAGCCAGAAATGTGGCACACAAACATGGAAGCAGATAGCAGAAAAATGCTTTGGAAACTGCACAGCAATTATCCCCTCCTGTGGCTCCTCACACCAGCTGCGGGGAAGCTGATGACTCTGGAGGCCACAGGGTTCCAGCATTGAGCTGGGAGCTTTCTGTCTGCATGCAGCTGAAGGTCAAAGGCAGAACCTGGCCAAAATATGATGAGACTTTTCCATCTGCCTGCAAAACGCGGCTGCCTGGTAGGAAGGCTCACAGTAGGTGCTGAGCAATGACTTAGGATATGTAGCAGGAGGTTATTAAAGTTTCAGTGAGAAACACTTTGAAAAATGACTAAATGTCATAGTTTATTCTTATTAAGAGTTTTCCTGGTGAAAATAACGCTGCTTTTCCCAACGGCAGTTTGTCAATTGTACATTTTGCATCAAGAAAAATGTTTGCCATTTAGAAATATTGAACAAAACCCCATGTTAGATACAGGAAACAAATAATGCACCTAAATACGGAATTTACTCAAAGAAATCTTGGTCATGTTGTGTCACAGCCGACATGACAGAGATACTTATAAATAAGAAGTATTTGGGGGTTACCCATCCTTTTCCCCCAGTCCTCTACAAACTCATATGGTGCTGTACGGCAGGGAAAGACAAATGGATTTTCTCATGCAGAAAACATAGAAAAAACATGTATTTCATTCCTAGATGAAAAAAGGTTTTTTAGTTCACACCTGACTTCAGTTGGAGAAACTCTCAAGATGCAGTGCTTGTACTTAAAATAACTAATCCTCTTCACACTAAGCACTGAGGTGAACTTAGAATGGGGTCCTGGACCTCCAGGAATGTTCGCATCTGAGACAGAGCAGAATTTAACCCCAAACCTTTAATCTCCAGCACATCTGGATGGAAGGGGAAGGAGCTGTCTAAATGCCTGGTCCTGTCAAGGTCTGTGCAAGGTCTCCTGATTTAGGAGGAGTCAGGCCAGTGCAGGGTTTATTCGTTTTATGAATAAACTTGGTGTAGCAGGTGTGACCTATGTTAACAGCTAAATGGTGCAGTTACAATATTGGGATTAATGTTAGTATTTGTGTGGAGTACAGCAGCATTTCTGACAGGCTTTTGGAGATTCCACTTCTATTAATTGAGATAAGGTGATTTCTTTCCATCATCTTTTCTCACCCTGCGCTTCTCGCTAACTGTGGATAAAGGCTCAGCATCTTTTCATGCCAGAACTGGACTCTGCAATGCAGAGCCAGAGAGGACAAAAATGCTTTACATTTCCCCCAAATATCAGGAAGAAAAGATCCTCATACAGCTGACTTATTTGCTAAAACAGATTCAGACCAAAATTAAGTGAAAATATGTGAACCAGTGATGCTTTAAAAACAGCATGCTGCCAGGGACTATCATTATTATCACAACAGTTCTATCAGAAATCGGGACCCTCCTTGATGACAGACAGCCTGCATGGCCTTTATGGAGAGAGGGAGAGAGAGGGGGAGGCAGAGGGAAAGGGAGAGGGAGAGCCACATGCTTTTTAATATAGATGTAACTTGTAACATCAACGGCACAGCATAAATACCTAGAGACTTTACCACATCCCAGAGAAATACATCACCCAGGCTGTTTTAATCTCATCTTTAATTCTCTTTTTGCCTTCCACAGAATTTATGAAAATATTGCAGAGATCCACAGTATCTCATCAGATATTTATTTATTCATTTAAAATATTAATATGGGAGAATCCCATTACAATATTGCCAAGCAGGAAGCACCAGACAGAAGCAGAAAGGTTCTGCAAACTGGTAGATACAGCTGCACATTACACCTCCCTAACATCTTTCTGTGTTTTATTTCCCCACTTCTTTGAAGCCAGCTGTGGAGAAACCTTCAAGTTCTTTCTGATCTTGCAAGGCAAAAATTGATTTGTACTGATATTTGGAAAGATTTTTTTGCAGAAGTTTTTGTCTGGCAGGGATTCAGACAGGGACTAAGAACTCTAGATTCATCCTCTTCAGGTTTTGAGGGCTCACCTGGAGAGGTCTCCAAGGAGGAAAGCTTTGCTGAGCATACTGAATAATTTTCCTCTAACCATCTGACCCCTTTTCTGCCCCTTATTTCTAGAAAGATGTGGACCTTTTTAAAGAGACAAGGAAAAGTGAGATGTTGCACCAAGGAGTGGATCCATAATCCCAAAATTCTCAAGAAGATGCTACTCACTAGTTTATATTCTTTGAGCTGTTAAGGCACTTAAATCTGATTTCCCCCGATTAAAACACTCTGATTCAGTATGCTCATTCAAAACATCACTTGCAAACTTTAGGAAAAGGGTGGTGTTGCCTTGCAGCTCCCTCTAGAAAGCTTTTTCCTCCCAGACCAGTTGTGGCATCCATAACCCCTATTTGTACAAATTCATCCATAAGAACCCGCTGGTTTTGACTCAAGCCTCTTTCCCAGCGGCGTGTCTGGCACAGCTTTGCCAACACTCAACACAGACCTGCAAACTGGTATCTGTGCCTTGCAAATGTTAATTCCCCTGCAGCAGAAGCAGGGTGGGGATCGCTTGTCGGGCTTGTCCCTGTTGTGCCAACAAAGCCGAGACACAACTGGGATGACAGCTCTCAGAAATGTGCCTGGAAAATTCAGGCTCATTTCAGGAGCCAACAAAGCATGCCTCTCTCCACCTTGGCAGTGAAGAAGGCTGCTTATTTTCATAGTTAGCACGCTTTTTATCCCCAAGAGGATTTGGTGGGATCCTGGTTTGTCAGCCAGGGACCCCTCGAGACACCTTTGCCTCTGCCTCCCAGCAAAGGCAGAGGTGAGGCTGGTGCTAATGGCAGCAGAGCCCCTCCAAAAAGCTAATCCTTGCAGCAGAGCAAAAGCCAGCAGGAGAGGGAGAAGTCTGTGCTTACTCCATTTAAGCAAGAAACTCTTCACCTAATTCAGCAAGAATGAGAGCAAATGTCTCACTCAGAAGGAGGATAGAAAATGTAGCTCTAAGCAATTAACACAATAGCAAATGTCCCTAGCATTGCCCCATATGGTGTGTAATTTAAATCCTCTATCTTGTTCTTTATAAATGCTGCTGAAATTGATACATGACAATTTTAGAGCCAACTGAAGTTTAATTAATGTAAATCATCTCAACATCTGAGATTTAAGATATCTTAAAAAAATAATTAGGATCAAATCAAACATGTTCCACTCAGGCTGAGCCATGCAAGGTAAAACTGAGGAAGAAAAACCAGATAAATTATGACACATGTTGGAAGCTCAGCTTTTCCTCTTATTAAAGCAGCAATGTCCAGGAGATGGTTCTCCTTTCTCTGTGGAGGACATGAGGGGTGTCCCTGAAAGGTGTACCCTCCTTGTGCAAACATGGCTTGCATGGGGAAATCAATATTAGCTAGGGAAAATGGAGCTATGAGGGTATCTACACGTGCAACTCAAACACTGGAAAGCCTCTCAGATTCTGCTGTCCCTACTGTGAGAATATTGCATGTAAATGAACAAACAGAAGAGTTTAGCCAGGGAGATTTACATCCCTGAAATCCACAGCCTATAAAGAAACTGAGAAAGGCAGGAATAGCCCAGGATGCCTCACTTGCTGCTCCCTTAGATAGCAGCAGAGTATTTGCCTGCAGCATAGCTGCTCCAGGCTCTCTGTTCCCCTTTTTCCTTAAATATTTGTTCAATGCCCTCGTGTTGTGAAAGGACATCCCCTTCAAGCTGCCGTCAGCTGCAGGGCTCTTCTGACAGTGAGAATATTACTGATCTGAGGTATTTCTGACTCCAAACACTAGACCGAAGAGAAAATAAGCAAGACTGAGAAAGTGGATCTGCTATCACAAGAACGCATCTGCAATTACAAGAGCACGCTGGAAACTGCATCTGCCTGTCTGGTTAAGACATTTCAATTTCAGCCTTTCCTCTGTTTCAGAATGCACATTTGCCACCTATTCTCTAAAGCTATACATATTTATTTCTTAGGCTTTTGAGCATGGATACAGTTCCCTGAAATAAAGATTGCTGTGAATGATTGAGATGTCCCTTAATTACTGTACTGATCCTCCCACATGTGCTCTAAAGTCTGAGCTGGTTAAAATTCCAAGGTACAACAATATGGCCTATAACTCGTTTCCAGTAACAATAAATACCATCACAATCAGTTTTCTTTAAGAGTTTGAATTTATGGGAGGAGAAAAATAACAGCAGAGTCAGGGTAACCTACAAACAAAACAGTGACTTTGTAATCCCTGTTCAGTTTTCATTCTTCCATACAACACATTTCTGCATCTCTTATTAATGAAGGTTTTGCTGCTGCAATATGCCGTATGTGGGGCAGAATGTATTTAATTCAATATGTAATTATTATTATTATTAATGCAACTAAGCTCAGTGCAACCACTTCCTTATGTCCAAGGTAAAATATAGTTCTCAGGTGAATTTAAATCTGTATTGAATTAGGATTGCTATTGATTTGAAGAGGGTTTCGTTTGAGTGCATTGTGTTATTCTTAATGGTTAATCAGTGTGTGCTGCAACATTCCCCCCTCCCTCTCTAAAGGGGTGCAAGTTCTTAAAACTGAAATACAAATGAAAATAGGTTCTAGGTTTAGGTTGGATTTTTTGCTTTGGGCTGGTTTGTTTTTAACTAAAACACCTCTAAAAGCTGCAGAGAAGCACCTCCTTTAACAACTAAAATGTTTACATGTGCATGAGCAGAAAAGGCAGTGCTTCAATTTTTGCCAATATTGACTGAGTTTTTCAAGTCCACTGCTGCAATCCTAGAAGATTCAGCTCAAATGCACCTGCTGTATAGAAAGCTACTTAATACCTCAGAATGATTTCAAGACAGACTGTGGGTTTGCTGCAAGTGTGAGCATTATGAATGTACACACATAAAAGTACAAATGACTGTATACTCTTCTCTTTCGTTAGTGACCAGGTTTGTCCTAGCAAAATGTAGGTCATTTTGTTCCTTCTTGCTTCTCTCCCTGTCAAGTTCACACGCAGCCGTTTTCTCAAGCCGTCTCTTCCGTGGCCATTTGCATTTTGCTCCAGTCCCCAGATTTCAGCTGCGAGAATATTAACCCTGCCTATCAACTGCAGGGGAGAACGGTATATTTCCTACTTCTGAATTAATTTAAAAGCATGCACTTTTGACAAGGTAAATAGTCCTGCTTAATATTGGCTAGCAAATACTGACAGTTACTTACAAAGCGGAGAAAAAAAAAAAAAGTGGAGCAACTGTTTGTGCAGACAGGGCTGGCACTTACACAGGAATTCATCTTAAATATCAACACTGGCACTCCTGACAGCCATTGGAAACACACTCTAGCAATAAAAACTTCAGGGTGCTAGTCTTCAGTCTAAGAATCTCTTTTTCACAAAAGCATATGTATATACATTAGAGGCATCTAAACCCTGCAAAATGCCTATCACACCCTCTATTTCTCTTAAAATGAACACATCGCCCACCACTCTGTATAGTTACTTTTTATTCCACCTGGCACAAGAGAATAAGGCTCAGTTGCATGTGGTAAAGAGAGATTTTTTTTTCCTCTTCCTCCCCCTAACCAAAACAAATTTCCAAAGACAAAAGGAAAGCTTCTAGTGCTTGGTATTCTTCCTTCACAACCCATGTATCACACATAATTAGCAAGTTAAACCTACAAATTAGACGTCGTAATTTTGTAATTATGCCACAATCTGGTATTTTTTAACCTCTTTTTGCCCAAATGAGAAGATTCCACATAATGTTTTGCTATTGCAAAACCCAGTCCAGTTGTCTGCCCTTACTGCTGATTTTTCATTCTCAAGTGAGAATCTGGAGAGAAGGTGAAAGTACATGAATTTGAAGTTTTTACTGTTATTGTTCTGCTTCACTTAACATCTACAGCTGAGACTCTCATCAAAAGCTGTATTTATCATGCCCACAAAACACAGCCAGCCTACACTCTACCTCAGACTGCACACGATGCAATTTGTAAACACTTTCTGTAAACTCTTTCTAAAATACAAAATGCAAAGAGGTTTTGCTTAGAGTATAGGGGTTATAAATGCTTAGAAGAAAACCACTTCTTTTATTCTATAGGTGAAACGTCCAGATTCTTTCTGTGCAGTGAAACCAGAGTTATATTTACTTACAGCTGTCAAAGTGGAGCTCTAAAATATTTGCTCATGTTAAACACATAGGGAATGACTCAAAAAATACCTCCAGCCTCTCAAAGGAGCTTCCCAGAATAAGCATCCTGTTCAGTGAGTTATTCAGAAAAATAAAAAAAAAATAAAGGTGCAAAGCTATTACAGGCACGGTCCAGACTTGCAGGAAAAGCACAGCAGCACAAACAGCAGCAGATGAGAACCCCTCTTGGAAAATGTCTCATTTTCCTTGACTTTGTAATCAGTCCTTTGTGAGCACCTCTTCAGCCTCTCCAGTTCCTAATCAATGAGGAATGGATGGAGCGATGGAGAAGTGGATGCTAGATGTATTTATAGGGGGATTTTTTTCTACTTTAAAAATTCACCCCATATGCTGGAACAATTATTTAGGGGAAAGGAAAGTAGGATTCTGCCCAAAGCTTTCGTGTGGAGGGGAAATGCGGGGAGCAGGAGGACGTCTTAAAAATTATGTGCAAATGCCTGGTGACACGGGTAGCCACAGGGTGCCGAACGCTCCTGATCTTCAGCTTATTTCCTGCTGCATTTGCTATCGACATCATTGTTATTCCTTGGCCGTGGCTCTGACTGGGGAAGGTACTCAAGCAGGCACCTCATTTTAAGCACATGAGAATTCCCAAAGGGATTAACCGGGCAAAGAAATACTTGGTGGCAGTGCTCGCCCTCCCAGACCCCAAAAGGTCATTCTCACTGCATCCTGCAGAGCTTTACATTTATTTAAGAGTGGTTTAAAAACGAAATAATTGCCTTTTCATTTCAATCCCCCGCCACACCTCTTCCCACAGCACCGGGCCCTGAGCACCTCTCCATTCCAGTTCCTGGTTATGCAGTTTGGACAGTGCTATATAGGAAAGAATTTTAAATACTGGTCTTAGAGAGGAAATATTCACTAACCAGGTCAAGGCATTTAAAATCGCTTTGGATCTATCAATATAATCAACAAGCCAATTAATATTTTTGCCTACTTTTTCAAGTACACAAACTGGAAAAAATGACTGACAGACTTTACTGGTTTTACTTGCCGATGCTATCGAAAAGTTCTTGTTTATTCCTTTGGTGCTGTCTCTAATGGCACAAGTAAATCAAGGTCTGTTTTCCCAAATCATGACATAAAACACGATGAATAACTGACAGCACTTTCTTTGCAACCATTTAAATAAGCAATTTCCCGAAAGGTCAGGAACCACTGTAGGAATAATAAAAAAAAAAAAGATAAAGTGAGCTTTTGTCTGATTAAACTGCTTGAGAAAATATGTATGGAAAGGTGAAAAAAAAGGCTTCAAGGAAGCATTCCACTATTTCTTAGTGGACTTTTTTAGTTCCAGGGTAATGAAAATGTGCTGCTGGAAGTTATTGTTTTTTTCCTTACACACTTCAGCCTGATATCTTTAGATAGATTTTAATGCCAAGTGTTGACTTTATGGAGGGGATTTTGGAAAAGAGAAAGCAAACACAGTCATAAATAATACTACTGCATTTAGCATGGATCTGGCTTTCCTTTTAGAGCACTGCCTTTTTAATCTCCAGAATTACTCAAAGCTGCAGCAATTGGTATTAGCTGGCATGCCTGAATACAAAAACAGATAATATTTGTTGCTTCTTTTAAAATGGTTAACATCAGTCCACTGGCAACAAGGAGTAAGAAAAATATCCATCCTGAAGTTGGTGTGAAAATGAAAACCAATACAGGAGAGAAGCTGTCATATTTGATTTAAGGATTACAGAAGCCTGAGCTACCTGCTGGGTAGCCTGCAATAATGAGAGGGGAGCGACTTTCAGTAATTTTTCAAAAGCCCCTGAGTAACTGAATAAACTTGACTGAAACTCAGTGGGTCCTGGGACCCCAAGGAGCCACCTGCTTGTGAAAAGTTTCCCCTTATCAACTGCCATTTTCAGCAGCAGCATTTTCCCACATGCTTTGCTGCAGTGCTGACAGCTGTGGAAGGATAAGCCGCTAAAGAAAAATTAAATATTTGGCCAAAAAGTCAGTCCTCCTGCAAATATATTGCAAAGCTAATCATCTCCCCTTTAGCTAAGTAGCTTCAGCCTCTTTGCTGTGAGTATCCCTCTCCCTTCCAGTGGCTCCCTTGCCCTGCAGCCTCCTGAAACACCCCAGGTCTCATCTCCTGAAAATTTCCAGCATTTCTCCTTTGGTAACCTGGTTCAGCATTACCTTCAAATATGTCTCCTAAATTTACCTCCCCCAGGACTTGGATGCAGATGGCTGCATGGCACAGGGAGACAAGCAGAACAGCCCATGGAAATTATTATGCAGCCAAGTTCTCTCCACCTGGGATATAGGACAGTCTCAGCCTGCATTTGAAATTCCCATAAAGCAGTTGTAGAAACTCTAAGAAAGTAAATGGCACAGAGATCTAATTACTCTCAATTTTGAGTAAACAGTACTGAAATAGCTCAGAGTGTGGTTCCACCAATGTCACAGAGCTTTGCCAGGACAGTGATTTTTCTCTTCTCCATGCCCTCTTCGCACATGCCTCTGCCCCAAGCCTCCTGTGGAGCCTCCTCATTTAGTCCTCCTCACCTCCGCACACGCTTCTCATAAAATATGCAACTTGGGTGAAACCAAAATTGTGTGTTTTATGTCACAGAGGATCCCCATCTTTTCACCTGTATTTTACAGACTCTGGGCAAAAATCCATGTGCTAGTGGGAGCTGCTGCAGCCTGGGGACGTTTCTAGCATTTAATCTGTGCCACAGAGCAGGGCAACAAGGAAGCAACAAGGAGCTTCCCAACCTGTAATTAAGGGCAGCAAGACACAAGCATTAGCCTCATGAAGAAAAGAAACCCAGCAGGTTTCAGCACATGCAAAACCTAGCCTGATTTATTGTGCATGTATGTCCCCCCATTTTGGAATTTCCTATGGATTTTCAGTCATTTCGGCATCAGTAGAAGAGGAATTTGAAGGACCCACAGACTTTCTGCACCTCCCAGGCTGCAGAAGAAAACTGGCAGGTTGATTTGCAGTTTATTTCTTCATAGCTGGAGCAACTGAAGGTGGGAGCTCAGGAGTTAAAGAAGGGGGACGGGGCTTCCACGGTGTTTCTTCAGAACACAAGGTTTGCGTGTATCAAACCTTCAACAAACACTCCCACAGCTGAGTCAAACTTCCTTGCGGCGATGTGCCCCTCCTCAGAAATCACAGGCAATCTGCTCTCAAGTGCCTTTGAGCAAACCTGCCACACTCCCTGGTCAGGGGGGAGGTGGGAGGGAAGGGACCCCCATCCCTCATGACTAAAACATGCCCCACTGCCAAACCGCTGGCAGAGTTACCCACTGGAGACCCCGGGTAATACTGCACTGGGAAGTGCTTTCGCCTGAGGTGGCTTTCGTGGAGGCCATGTTTGCGTGCAAACCTCCACTTACAGCAACACGGGGCAGCCGAGCCGATGTTCATACAAGTGTAAACTTACAGCAAAAGGCAGGAACCGCCAGAGACGCCACAGAGCTCCAGCCAGTCAGCGTGGCAAGCGGCTCATCTTTTATTGAAGGCCTCTCCTCAGAGGAGAGCTAAAAATTCACTCGATGCCATCGGGAAAGTGTCTGTTTTGGCTGCAGAGAATGGTTCCCGATCACGGAAAGATAAAAACATCAAAATAAGCTAATAGGGATATGCCTTGAAATTCAGTCCCAGTGGACGTGGGGCCAGGTTTCCTGGGGACACGTTAAGCACGGCTCAGGGCATTGCAGCACGCAGGCGCGCTGCTGCCAAGCGGGGCTGAGGCAGGCAGAGAGGAGATGCTCCAGAAAGGACAACCAGCAAGGGGGGAAAAAAAAAAGAAAGAAAAATGAAGTAAAAAGAAAAAATTGGGAAAAAAAAAATGCCCTCTTCTCTAATACCCCAGCCAAGCGTGGCAGAATGCAGCTGTCAAGCAGGATTAAAGGCCAGACAGGGATGATGCAGAGATCGGATTCCTGCAATCTCCCCAAAAACCTCCCCTTGCACTTCTGCTCTCACACAGTTACTGTTTGCCCTCATGAACCCGTTAATGTATGTCTTGACACTGACGTACAGTCTTTATCCTTCACTCTCTTCTCCTCTTCCTCCTTCCAGACAGCTTCTCAGCTGAGAGGTTAACACAAAAAGAATTTGAGTTTCTGGGGAAACAAAGCTTCTGTTCGTCCAGTGATCATGTATTGAACCCCCTGCCCAGTTTTAGTTTATCTTTTCTGTTATGTGCTTCCTACAAGTTTCCTGCAAGCTGGCATTGACAGGAAAGACCTTATCAGTGTCTCTACCAAGGGCAAGTTTTTTAGACATGACAAAACCCACATGAGAGAGAACTGGACTTGGCTAGGCTCCACTAATTGTGAGTTGATGCAACTTGTTTTTCCAAACATGCTAGCATGGGGTAAGACTCAGGCAGACACTCTGCAGAGGACCTTCCATCTCACACAACCCTACGCAACAGATTTATTCCAACTGTTAGTGCTGGCCATTGACATGCAGTGCTTTTTTTTATAAGCCACTCTAACTCATGGGCAAACTTCTCGATTAAAATAGGTCAGTTGTGTAAATATAAAAGATCATTTCATAAAATAACCTGCCAGAATCAAGTAAAAGAGGTTAAGAAAACATACGTCACAGCACTGAGGCTTTCTTAGCTCACTGCACTGCGATCAGCCCAAGCTCTCCCCAGCACTTATCAAGCGTCCCAGCACTTAATTATTGCTATGTGAAAAATCATGCATCGGTATGATGATACTTTAAGATTATATCTATGATCACATAGAAGAGTTGGATCAAATAGTCCCAAAGCAGACTTTAGTGAGTGAATCTACCCACTATCCACCCAATGGTACTCATTTTCAAAAGTAAATTGACTGTAATTCTTTGTGCCTGTCAATCTGCCTGATTTTATTGGACTCTGCTGGATTCTGAAATAGAAAAGCCCTATCTCCTTGCAATGCCTGTGCTTTTTTTTGTAAGGCCTTCTTACAGCAAGCCCTGAAAGGAAATGTTGTCACTTTTTTAATTCCGCTGATTACCCTTTTTCTTTACTAATTAGCCATGTAAAAACAGATTGAAAACACTGAGACTGGCAGAATCACCTATGTCTCTCACTAACATTGCTGCATCAATCAACAGCAGGATTTAAAGCACAGCATTTTTTGTTCCCAGTTGCATCAGGTTATGGCAGTGCATCCTCCCACCTTTTTTTTTATTATCACAAAAAGATGCACGATGCTGAACTGAGTGCAACTTCTAGTAATGCTCTCCCTTGCAGATGCATGCCATGATGATTCCACGGGCTTCCCTGTCTCCTTTCTGATCCTCAGGTGGAAAGTGTTCTCTCTGTCATGATTATTTTCCTGGCTTCTAAAGCAGTATAACTTGGCTCAGCCTCTGTGAAGCCTGCTGAGCTCTGCCAGCTTACACCAGCCGAGAACCTGGACCAGATTATCCCAACAGCTCCTATGAAAGCCAGCTATGGACAATGAAAGAAGTATAAATAGAGCTGTTTCTCCCCTCATCCAAAAAGCAGTAGTTCCAATCCCAAACCCAGAGTTGATTGTTTCTTTTAAAAATAAATTTTTAAAAGTATTTAAAATTATTTTAATTATCTTTTGATGTATTCACACAGGGTTATATTTTTCAAGATTTTTCTCACAGGGCCTGGGCAAAAATTTGCTTTATGGTCATGAAAGCTCATGTTCTGCAGGACTTGGAAGTTGCCAAGTCCCGTGACTTAACAAGAAGATCTCCAGAGCCAGCTGCAGGGCTGATGCTTACCAAGAACACAGGAAGGGAAACAATGCCAACACAGCCCACTAGCCAAGAGTCTGGTGGTAAGAAACCCTGCCAAAACATGCAGTGCCCAAAAGCTTGCAAACCTAGCCTGAGCCAGCAGCAAGGACCCGTCTCTTCAGGGGTGGGACTGGATGATGATATTGACTATTTCCTTAGCATGAGATTCTTCCCTTTATTTAATTTAGAAATGTAACTTTGTTAGAAATCTCCATCACTGAAAATGAAAGGTTTAAAGTACTGCTGACACCTCCTGGAAAACTTTGAAAAACCTCCTAGGTCACTTGAAAATAAAGCAATGCCTCTATCACACTTTCGCCTGCTCTTTCAATCCTTGCTACAGGACATTTGTGTAGGTCCATCAGCCAAGGTTAAAAAACTCAAACTTATAACCAAGACAAAAATTATTATTATTACAGTTAACAATTTGTTTCAGATCTTGTTCTTCCACACTACATTCTCTGTGTCTTCTTTAAACAAGAAAATAATTAAAAATTAATTCTTCCATGCTTGTCAAGCTCTCCTCTGCCAAGGCAGCATTTCTCAGATTTCCCCCCAGATGCCGGGGCAGGCGGCTGCTAAGTGTAGGGGATAAGGGAAGAGAGGGAACATCAAGAAGCTGCCTTGCCCCACTGAGTTACAGCTACAATAAGCATGACCTAAGGCCCTCTTTAAATCTTTTTTTTTAGCTTATACATACATACAGATATATATACACACACACTCTTTTTAGTGTGATCTTTCTTCTGTCTTATCTCTAGAAATAAACACTGCTTGGTCCTTAGCAAAGCACCAACTCAGGCATAGCTGGGAATAAGTCCTTTTGAAACATGCAGAGGTTCTCAGTGGACAAATACAAGTCACCCAAGTCCTTGATGCATCCAAGCTGCCATTTTCTGTCAGTCTTTGACAGTTCCCTCATTTTTTTAAGACAATATTGATAGCACCACATAATGAAATCATTATGAGGTGAGGCCTCAAATCCACTCCCCAAATCCACGAGTAAAACTTAAATCATTTTGTTGAAAGGATAACATGCTGTTTTTCTCACCCATTTTCTCATTTCAGATAATTTCTTTCCTATTTTAAAGCTTATGTCCATAGCTGAAAGTACAAGAAACATCAGGTTATTTGTGAAAGTTGAGACTTAATCTTGAAGAAACATGTGTGTTTCAGAGAGAACTTTGTCAGAAGCACCAACTGTTTAGGAGACATTTCCTGAAATTAGGAAAATTAAAAAGCAGCTGTAGCACTGATACATTGATCCTCCTACATGAACTGCCCAGGTCTTTCCGAAAAGGTTGAACTAAAAGCTAACCCATATTAAAGAGCCTCCTGCTGAATAGGTGTGTGTAGCTCCGGCTCAGCCAACCAGGGAGAATACTGCCTCACTTTCCTTTCTCTCTCCATCACCATCAAATCAGCTCCTCCAGTTTCCCTCTTGTCCTTTTAGCTCTTGGCTGCTGATAAGCCTCCCAAGGCTCAATTTACCCCCTGAGGAGAAAAAATGCTAGCTGGAAATCTCAGAGCAGAGATCAGAGAATGAGAAATGTGACCTCACCCCAATTTCATAGGCTTTAGCCAAGACATGAGTGACTCCTTGAGAAACAGAAGGATTGAGCCCACCAACTGGTGCATTGGTCATATAACCAGAAACTCTGCTAAATAGATCCATTTTTAATTTCTGTTTTGCTGATTTTATTTCTTTCACTTCAGAAAAATGTTCTTGTCCTTCTGTGTGAGTGCATACACATTATTTATTTATCATCCTATGAATATCAATTTGATTCTTGTCCATAATTAAACTCTGCTGCTCTATATCAAATATACCCTGTCCCATCACTTCAAATATCTGTCACTGCCCTGCCAGGGCTGTGGTAGCAACAGTCCCTGAAAAAAGGATGCACCTTTTTGGTTCACCCCTTTGGCCCAGGACTGCTACTGCATCTCCTGCTACAGCTTGATTTTCCCTCCCAGACTCCTAACATGCCTTTCCCTCTGGATTTTCAAATAACTGCAGGGACAGGTATTTCAAGAAAGATTTGAACTTGAAAGTTTGCCAATTCTTCCTTCTTTCCAGAAATCTCAAAGGGGAGGAGCCCACAGCCCGGGTCTGAAATGGTAGGGGATAATATTTGTTTCACCCAGAAAACAGCAGCATCGGGCGACTGATTAAACACTGATATGGGAGGCCTGACAGCAAAATTGGTAGCCTTGCCAGAATAAATATTAGATCAGAGGGATTAGCTGGTTTCATTAATGCTATAAACTACTAAGGGGGAAGAGTTGGAGGGTGAACTCATTAGTGCAACAGGACATTTTTAGAGAAAGAAAACCTAGAAAAAAGAGGAAGGAAGAACTTTTTGTCCCAGCACATTTGCAGCAGCAGCAAGAACCTGAGCAGGAAACGTGGTTTTGCTTTCTTTGGTTGTTCTGTGGGGCTGTGTGCTGATACTGTTCCATTAATATGGCCAGCCAAAGAAAGGGCTGTAGCAGCTCTTTGTGCGGGTTCTCACCACATCAGATATGAACCTGTTCATTCCCTCCTCATCAGTGTTGATTTACAAGCTCTTGCCCATATGTTATCCTTCAAACGGAAAAGCACAGAATAAAATGATTTTGGCGGAGTTTGTGCCCAGCATTTTGTGGCTTGTGCTTTGACACATGATCAGAGTGAGTAAGGAGAAAAGCAAAGCAACAGCACCTGTTTATTGTGAGCGAGCTGTCCTCTCCAACTTTTCTATTTATGTCCCAGCATACAACATGGCAACCCACATGGATTAGAAATTAAACTGTAAATGAGCCTTTTCCATTTCCTGCCTAAGTAAGGATTAGCATATTTTAAAACGTGCTCAGGGGTTTTGCACTTTCTGTAATGAAACCTGTTCAAACAGATAATTGATATGCAGCCACTAAATAAACACTAAATAAGCATCTGACTGAAGGAACAATGTTCTCTCTGTCTTTTTTTTTGGTAATAAATTATTCTGCTCCTTCCCGTAAACATTTCTTACCAGTGACAATTTCCATTGCAGTGGGCAGGCACCACGACAAAGCTGAAGCAGGTAAAAGAGAACAAGCATCTGAGCCTGAGTAAGAAATATTGAAATCCCCCAAGAGCATGGCAGAGAGGGGAAAGGTGGTCCAAGCAGCACCTCCATCCTTTTGTACCACTAAAAATGCCCCCAGCCTTTGTCCTCCATGCCACAGCATCGAGGAAAAGTGCTCCTGTCTCCTTGTCAAAGGCAGCTCCAGGCCAAATGCTGTACCAACACATTCCCACTCAGGTTCGTTCTTCTGCTCCAAATGTATTGGGACAAAGAAAGTTCTTCCTTTCTCTCTTTCTTTCTTTCTCTAAAAGACTTGAACTTATTCAAGTTACCCCTCCGACTTTTCCCCTTTGGACATCTGTAACAGTAAAGGAACCAAATGGCTCTTTAGAGAAATTCAAGCCAAAGACAACTCTCCTCGGGTTTTGTAACTCTTACACTTCCAGTTGGATTAACCCCCTTCAACTGAACAACTTTTGCAGTCCCACAGCCTGCCAGACCCCAATACCCCTCCCGCAAATGTCTTGTGAACACAAGCTCACCCAAACAACGCAGCAGCAATTACCTAAATAAGTTTCTACCAAATAACTCAGGTTGAATCTAATGAGTTTCTGAGTGCTTGAACAAACATGATCTATCACATGGGGAATGGGGTGCCTGCTAGAGCACCATGTCCTCCACTTGGCCCAACTCCAACAGTAATTAATCTGTCATCTTTTGTTACATCGCTACCAGGCATGTAAATATATTCTGAGTCCCACATCTAACAAAACAGTGTCACTGCACTGACAAAAGACTTGGCCTGATAAGTCTCCTAATATCTATTTTGATTCAAGGCACTTCAGCCAATTAAAATGGGATGTCCAGACAAGATTAGTTGGAATACAGCAATGAAGCATTTGTTCTTCAGGGGGTTTTTAGGTGACAATGCACAGAAACAGATGAATTACACTCTGACCATAACTTAGAGTAGAAATAGAAACATTACGCACTCCTTTCAAACATAGGTAGTATAATAGCCCCCTTAATAAATATGAAATAACTCCAAAATTAAAACCAGGCATCTCTGAAGTCCCTAAAAGCAGATGAAAAGCATGAACCTTCCTGGGAAAGTCCTAATTTCCTCCTCAGACTGAGCCTGCATGCAGCACAGCCAACAAACAAGACAAGAGCTTTTCGGAGCAGGAAAAAGCGTGGCTGTGTGTGGGAGCACCAGCCCAGATCATGAATTTGCAGAAGTCAGCTTGGTTAGAGTCAGCACATGCCAGCTGACAGTTACGGCAGGTGTAAAAGCACTTATTGCCTTTCAAAATGCAAAGAGGGGCTTAAAGTAATTTGTGGGGGAGATATTTTTTTTGTTTTAATCAGAAAGCATCTGCCATTCTGTCACCAGCACTAATAGCTCTAACTGCCACAGTCACATTATTTAAATGTGGGGCTGTGCTACCTTCATCCCCAACCCCATGGGAACCAAAAAAAAGGAGTCTCTCTCTCCATAGTCCCTGTGTACAGCAAACAGTGAGTACCCTGCATCCAGCAAGGCACACGTGGGATCAAAGCAATTACCGTTGGTGGTGGTGAAGCAGCTTCAGGACCCTACTTTCACACACCACTGGCCAAGCAGACAGCTGCAAACTACTGGCTCGAAGAGAAGCTGAGCTACAAGAAACCCAACTGCAGCGCTTTAGGGATTTGTTCCGCACAAGCTGTAACCATGGTGGTCTGTAAGGAGCCATCGCACTCCCCTGCAGCACGAGCGAGCACATTGCAGGCTCACCTCTGCACCAAGTATTCACTTCCCAATGCTTAGACCCTTTCTCCCCTACTCAAAAAGCCAAACAATTTTCAACGTAAAGTGAGGTTACACCTTGAAACTCATGGCAGATACCCCTGCTAGGACTGGCAACAAAATCCTCTTCCTTAATAAGAATATTTTCTGGTTGTGCAGAAGCTTGTGCAGCTATGCTTACTGGGCTTAAGTGTAAGCTATGCTTACACTCAGGGCAGAATAACTACCAGCCACTAGTGCACAGCAACAATGCTTTGTCCCTTACTTCCTGCTCCAGTCAGAACCCTGAAAAATGAACTCTTTGTTTTTAACCCAAGGTCAAGTGAGTGTTTAAACAAGGAGATAATTTTTATTTCATACTTCCAATCACTTTTCAATTTTTCTCTTTGGAGGACACGAAGTAGGCAGCTGTAGGATTTAGTTAGAAGCCACAGCAGTCCAGAAGGGGTTAATCCAAGACACAGAGGTTAAAACCTGGCTTGCTGACAGATCACACAGAGGCCATTTGGTATGTCATGCTTTCAATGGTTACTTAAAGGAAATTACATATAATTAATTCACAATAGCTACCTTGCCTTATTCTAATTAAATGTCTGAACACTTATTTTAAGATAAGCTTTTCTAGAAATAAACACAAGTTCAGAGTAATTTTTTTTAGAAGGCAGCAATACCATGTTTATTACTTACGTAAATTTCTTTAATTACACTCTAACTAGGTTATCTTCTTTATTGCATTTCAATCCTTCTAAGAGTGAGAAGCTCTTTAATTAAGTTGAAAGAGTAAGAGGTGTCTTGTTAATTGTAAATTAAATAGATTTGAATAGACAATAGATTGCAAATGGGAGATGCACTTTTAAGTGCTATGGAGGAGCCACTGGAAGGCTTCAGTGTAGCATTTGCTTTGCTTAGTTGGCAAAAAGGGAAACATCCAAACCCTCCTAACCTTTGCTCCAGAGAGCTTCCAGCTCACTAGTGGCCCGTCAGCCTTCAAACAACTTCTCAATGATAATTTTAAGAAAGATTAAAAAGAAAAAATCCTCCCCATCAACTAGGATGATGCTGTGAGCAGTGCAAACTCAAATTTGAAATTAATTCATTAATTTTCTTTCTGCAGGAGATTTGCAGGTACCCATCACGCAGACTGCCATGGGTTGCCTGGCACCAGTAGAACAGATCATAGGCAGAAGTTCATCTTTTTGTGCACAACTTTCTTCCTGTGCCTTAAAAAGATGGTAGGGATGCTCTGAATTATAGATGTATTGAAAGATGCACATTCTCACATGCTTGTATGCTATTGCTGGCATTAGTTCCAACACCAATAAATCAAATACATTCCATACCTAGAAATAAATTATTGTTAAAAGCTATTACTGCTAATCATTACTGCTGATGTCCCAATGTTGCCAGAAAGACAAGCAGAACTGTTATTCTGCACTAGGGCAGAGTGTATACTGTACACGTTTTGGGTTTTTTTCCCAAATTAGACGTCAAATTGATCATCTCTGCCATTAGGAGTTATGGCTCACAGAATTTTATCACTCCTATAATGCGCTGTGAAAATGCAATAAGGGAATAAAACAGAACAGCAACTTACAGTAATTTGTTATGAAACACACCAATATTGAATGTGTCTAGAGTCTATTGATAAACAGATTTAGTGTAACAACCAGTGGATATTATGATCACCCTAGTGTTAATCTTTGTACAACCAATTTTCCTCATGGTATGCTGGGGGAGCCAGATGCCCATTAATGTAAATGGGAGGTGAGGGCAGACCTGTGACTGGTGCAATCAGACACCTCCTCAAAGTCACCAGACCTACAGCAACTTATCCACATTCATGCACATCCCTTGGAATCTCTTCCGCCACTTCATATCTCAGTGTAATGCAGCAAGAGGGTAGCACCAGCATGAATTGGAGTCATCTTAGAGTTTTAATGAACAGCATTAAAATTAATGAACACATACGTTAAAATCTCTCCGTTTAAGATATTCCTAAATGTGCTCGCTTGATTTAAAGAAACTTTCTGCTTGAGAGGGATAAATCAGCTTAAGAGAAGTAATCCTATTTTTGCATGTCTAGATAAAAATGAACCCCTAGCTCAGGAAGCCCAGAGAGCACACATGGTCATGCCTGTGAAGGGCTCATATACCCTCCAAGGGAGACATAGCCAAGCAAAAGTAGTTAAGAAAAGACAAACATTGTACAGAAATCCATTCCTCAGCATTCACAGCATAAGGGATTTTTTTCACCTTGGGGACTCATGGAGATGGGGGTGGGGAGAAGGAAAAGTCAGTGTTTTACAAATTATTTTCCAAGTAATTTCAATTTCCCTAGCTCACCATCAGCTACTAGCGAACAATTAGCTTGCATCCCCTTGGGCTACTCATTGTAGAGATTTTTTTAGTTTGTTCAGAAGCCTTTATAAATTGAAAACTCAGGTTTCCTCCATAGTATTGCAAAGAGAAGCAACTCAGGGATGACTTTTTAACATTCATAGTGACACAAATAAATGGGCTACTTGTGGTAGCAGATACACAAGAGTCCAACAACCTAGATGCCAGATCTTAATACAGCAGGGAATGCAGCATCAGTCCTGTGGAGGAAGGGAGCTATTCATGGTTCACAGACATTTGCGTAGCATCTTACAATAAAATTTTCAGGTTGGGAAGCAGCAGTACCTGGGACCATTGCTTAACAAAAGACCCACATGAAATGACACTGTGTCATCAACACTAATGAAACTTGAGGTGTTTTTCTGGGACTTCTGGAGGGATAATGCTCACAGCTCTGTGCATACTCGTCTCTCTTGTCCCAAGTTTCCCCAAAATGCAGCCTTTGCCCTTCCCAAAGGCACTGCCATGGCTGGCATAGGAACACTAGAACAGGGCTCGGTCAGTGCTTATGGATCTGTTCCACCACAATCCAACCTGGACAATGTTTTCTACATCTCCATAAAAGTCAAGTTTGCATTTTCTAGCTTTTTTTTTTTTTTTCCAGCTACAGTGTTTGAGCTCTTACTCAAGGAGTATTGTGAAAAGGAAAAGATGACAGCTCTGTTAGACATGTGATTTTCAGGCTGACAGTTTCCCTTTCATTTTAAGGAGATGAAAAACATTTCAGTGTCAGACAGATTGAGTTTTAACAACATGATAAACAGGCCCATTTGTTGATCTCAGGTCCTCGCTATCCATCTTCAATTAACATGGTAAAAAGGTGGCTTGCATCCAGTGTCAGACATTTGTATAAGCAGCACATGCCCTTGCAGTTGGAATCAATGTTTGCCATTGATATATCAGGCAGGATAATTTGTGGTACGACACTCATCCCACATAATCAGAAGAAATCAGGTACCTTGTGAAAATATCTCTCCCTTTCAAAATCCAAAAGTCTCTCTAAGATTTATAGTGAGTAAAGTAATCATGATATTATAAGAGAACAAGAGAAAATGTGTGATGTTTTGCCATGAAAAAGTGCAGCTGATTTTGGAGCCAGCATAGAGCACCACAGTGATTCTAATGCAGATGTGCCAAGGCCATTTCTGTCCAGGGCCTCTTCATGATGGGCAGTCTGATTTAATTTCTTTCCTATTTCCTAATAAAATTAGGATTGGCTAGTCCTGATTTAAAACCTCCTCACAACATGTCGGTTTTTACATAACAAGAAAAAGGCAGACTGAAGAACAAAGTCCATTTCAGAAGAAGGAAAGAAGATAGCTCTAACTGGGAAGATTTCAGGCGTAGCATAGAGGGCAGAAGCCTGGGTAGAAGTTACTTGGGTAGCTGTATGCAAACCAGACATGCAATGTACAAATACCAGAAGAATGCAATACTGTAGAGAGTTACATGGCAGATCATTTCTTTTGATTTCAGCTATTTAAACAGCTTTCTTATCAAATGGGACGGTGTTTCCTACCACATCAAGCTGTGGTATGAGATGGAGTGTGGCTAGTGGGAGCTGAGCTCCCATAACAGTCCAGCCCTTTATCTCTACTGCACATTGAACACGTTGCTCGGTGGAGGACGTTTTCTCAGCCTTGCATGACTCCCATATAGACCAAAACAGCGAGGAGAAAAATTAAGCTGTTTTCTCATTGGAAAGATGAGAAAATTTTAATGGTACTATTGACTCCTAGATAATAATGGCATCTTGAATGATATTTAAGATTAAGGTGCATATTTGATAGTTAAAACTAAAAATGGGCAGACTTTCCTGATGGAGTCAGCAAACCCTGACATCTTATTTATTTTAAAAGACCTGAGGGCTGCTCAGATAATTGGAAAGAATGCAGTAGTCTACTAATATCTAGTAGCACAGAAGTGACAAATGCATACTCTAAACTCAGATTTTTTTGAGAAAATAGTCACAGCTTCTCCCTCTCTGGGAATAGACAATGCAGGAAGGGTTTATAGTTAGTAAAACCTGTTCTCTTTTTTGTACAATAGTGGTGACTTAACAGACATTTTAAAATAAAAAGAAAATAAAATCCAAATGGTGTTTGGCAAGTACACTTGCCAACTATCTTATACAGTAAATCGAGCCATCTGAATATTCAAATACCCCTGTTTTTCAACGTATGCAGAAAATAAAATCTCAGACCAAAACGTTTTGAGCAGAAACCAAGAGACGCTCATTAAACCAGTGCTCCCAGTCAGCAGTGTCTAAACTGATGGCTGCTCTCCTGAATCCCATTCGATTCCAACCCACCAAACCGAGCTATCCCAAGATCCCCTAGGATGACATCCCCCACGGTCAGGGGTCACCCATCTCCTTCCCATGTATCATCAGCACTGCACAAGCCCCTCTCGGTGCTGATGTGTGTGCCAGGGCTGAGCTGAGCCATGCTCAGGCAGGGAGCCAGGTCATTTCATGGTGGCACCACCAGCAGCACCCAGCAACCTCCTCAGGTCCAGTTTACTCAGCTCAGCGTTACCGCTCTGGAGCATATGGCCATGACCAGTGGAACCCAGATAAACCTACTGCACAGCTCTGCATAGACTTGAACCCCCCCATGCTCAAACTCAAAGATTACAAGGGTCCATCTGATCCTGTAACCTGTCTCCAACAGAGACATAAGCAAATACTCAGAAAACACTAAGAACAGGATAAATACCAGAACAGGAACATATCAGAACCTTGTGAAAATTCCTCTGTTTTTAACCAAAGCAATCTCCTGAACCAGTTCATGTTTCTGGCTATGCAGTGGCTCCCAAGAGTTCTCTTACCTAAACACTTAGTCTCTTCTGTTCTACACAAAATTCAAGAAAGCCAATACTGAGCACACAGGCTGAAGCGAAGAAGCTTGGCTTCAGCAGAGTGGAGCACAGACTCCTACTGGCTGAGACCCATGTGGATACATGGCAAAAACATAAAGCACAGAAATGGGACAAATAAGTCTGCAGCCTGGTTTCCTTGCATCATTACAAGCTGCCTCATCTTCAGAATGTGGAGTAATTTAGATCAAAATAAAACAGAAATAGAAGTATTAACCCTATTCAAAGCAGCACACTGTCAATAGCATCAAAAACAATACCAAAACAACTAGTTCAAGCAATAGGAAAATTATAAAATTTCATTTCTTTTCATATTTAACTAATAAAGACTTGCAACATACATAGAAATAAAACCAAAGGGATATAAACTCAGCACAATGGAGAACAGCTCCTTCCAGTCTACCACTGAACCTCTCTCCTACCAGTTCCTCACTATCATGGCTTTCCACTGCAATAGCTTGTGCAAAAAATACTGTACTGCTTTTCCTTCCCCCTTTTTAGTCTCTGCCAGAACTTATCCTTCCATCAGAAGCTATTAATAAAAACGTACCAAGGAAAATCTTGTTTCTACCATATCTTCCATATTTAACATAACTCAGCTGAACACTTAATCTGAACTGGGGTATCAAGTCATACTGCACCACCATGAAACAAGCTCTTACAAATTGCTTGATTAAAACAAACAACAAACTGTATATCATGCAGACAGGACAAACTCTTCAAAGTCAAGGTTGCTGATAGCATGCATCTAATTCCCAATTTCTCTTGTCCCAGTGGTTTAACATTCAAAAGTGCAGATTATCATCTTACTCTCCCTGAGTTTAGCACCAGCTCTTAGAGCATTAAAGTTAGTTTTAGCTAACTGTGTTTTTTCAGTTAAAAACCAAACAATGCCTACTATTTCCTCTCCACAGAAAGGAGATCGTACCATTGGTGACTTTAATTATCTTGAAATAATTAGTCAAAGCTCCTTTTTCCAAAGATTCTACCTTTCAGGAAACTCAGAATTTTAGCTTTATGAAAACATGCCATGAAGAAATTATTCCATAGTCATCCCCAATCCTCCTACTTCAGATATGTGAATTCCTTTCTTCTTACTGCTCCAATTCTCTTCACTACTGAAATTGGACCCTGTAGCTGTGATTGGGAAAGGTCTCCAAAGCATCAAGGGAGCAGCAAACTGCTCCTCCACATGTCTCCTCACACAGTACACCTGCTACTAAGTCCAGGCTTGTGCTGAGCCTGCTGCTGTCTCCCATTTCTTGTGTGGCTCCTAGGTGGAAAGCAGCCTGGCTATGACGCAGTGACCTGTCTGAAGCTTCCCAGCAAAGCTGGTTCCCTGCAAGTCCCTCTTGTTGGAGGAGTCATGGGACTGACACTCATAAGGCAGCTTGAAGAGCAATTGGGGATGTTTGGATGCAGGTCAAGGCAGGAAGAGCAAATGGGAGAGGAAAGGGAGGCTGAACTGGTGCCACAAAGCAAGGGTGGCTTACTATCTTATGAAAGTGGGATATTCACAGCCAGCCTTTGTAACAGCACTGAGGTTCACTCAAACTGTCTCTCCTCCTGAAATTTACAACCCACAAAACATGAAAAGGCCAAGGACCTCATTGTCCTGGCTAACTGTGTTACTCCAAATGAGGAGGAGGCACATCACAAATGAATGAGGCACAAAGTCGGGGGGAAAGCCAGGGCTCACATCATGTCACTTGCTACAATGATATAGGTTATGGGTGAAGTGCCACAGATAGAAATAAAAGTATTTTTCAAACCCTGGAGGTGGAGGGGGGACTTTCCAAGTCCCCTATGAAGTTCATTGCACCACTGTGCTAACTTTGTACATAATACAAATTTGCTTTTGCTGTGCTTTCCTAGCGCACAGATGCAATTTTTAGTTCAATCTTTTAAGGTTGGGATTTTTTCCCTCCTAAATTGTGGTAGGGATGGCTCCATGCTAAATGCAAAGAGGACCCAAACAAAAGAGGTCTGTAGGTTCTTTTCTTTGACTGCTAACACAAAGCTCCTATATAAGGAAGATCAACGCAATTCCTCCCTTTGCGAACTATCATCCCCTCTATGCAGAGATCTTCAGTAATAATACAGTTTATTACTGCTTAGCTCCATCTTTAAAGCCCACCTGCCATCTGGTTGCAGGGGCTGCACTGGTGGCATCACTGTGCCAAGTTACAGCTTTGTGACCAGCAAGGGCAGCGCACTCGCACAGCCCCCGGCTCCTGTCCGCCTGCTCGCAGCCAGCTCTGCATTTTCTGTCTGGGCACTGGTGCTGTGGTGGAACTCAGTGTTTCCCCAGGACAGGGACACCTGTTTCCCCTGACCTGGAGAGGACTCCCTTCTATGTTCCCTCTCCACAGTGACAGCACAGGGTGTGTTTTGTATTGCGTGACATGACACAAGAAAGCAGCATCTATATGAGCAAGGAGATACAGAGAGCAGCAGAGACTGTGTTAAAAGATACGGCTGTCTAAATACGAGAACAAAATGTTTCAATTAGATGTCTAACACTGGGCATTTAAATCAGATGCAAGCAAAACAAAAGCAAAGAAAAAGAATCAAACTAATTAAGGCAAACTGACCATGCAAAACACATTTACTCTCAGGCCTACATTATGCAATTTTTGCAGATATGGAGAGCTTAGACTCTTCAGCACAGGACACAGAATAACTATGCACTTGATAAAATATAAAAGGCATCAATAAAACTTCATTACTGGTACTTAAATACTAACAAGGGATAGAGGAACTGGAAGTTTAGGTATAAAGTGGCACTCAGGAATGAACTCTTGAATTTATCTCTATCATGGGCAGAAGATGTCACACAGCAGTTCTCCCATCTTCCTCTAAAACTTGTGCAGACCTAGACCTACTATTTTCAAAGTAAAAAGTTGTTTCAAATTTGAAGCCCATAAAGATCCACTACATCTTCTGGGAAACTGTTACGATGATTAATGTCTGGGTTTATTTGGGAGGGCAGAGGGGGCCAAGGGGGTTGTTGGATTTCGTGAGGTTTTTTTAAAAAGGCATATCTTGTTTTGAGGATGGACTTCTCCAGTTTCAGCTTTCAGCTTCTGGGTCTTGTTATATGGCTCCTGGCTATCAAAAAATCCATAGAATAAGGTAGCTCTCCCTCCAGTGAAGTGTATATAAAGTAGATACCACCCAGTATCATGCTGCCTTTTACCTTTCTCTTACTGGTTTAAATTCCCAGCCCTCCCAGAGCCCCTCAGCCAGAGGATTCATGAAGAGCCCTACTGACTTTTTCAAAGAATCAGACTTTTCAGTAAAAATGACCGGATACCAGTTCCCTCTTCCTCCACCAGGAAAGACGGCCTGTTCCAGAATCTTGTTTCCATTTAATAGATAACATGTCATTTGGAGGAGAATCTGGGCCAGTGTCCTAGGCCATCATGAGCTATGGGAGACATGGTCTGGGGAAGGGATAAAAGAGAGAACAAAACATGGCAGTGCAGAGAGGAGGAGAGGCAGACCAAATCTAGGACAGCCTGGTTTTTAGCACAAGCAGCCAGGCAGTCTGAATGCTGCATGCCCCAAACACAGGGCTGGTGGCTGCTCTGGGGCGTAATGAAGGTCACACACTTTCATCTCATCTGACATCTAGAAGTACCTTTGCACAGAACATTATATCAGACCAATACATTACAGTAAAAAAGTTGGTTTGACAAATAACTACTTTGCAGAGGAAAAATACAACCATTCTGAAAAGTTTCCCAAACAGCTCTTATCTAAGCATGGATAGCAAAAGCTAGCTGATAAAAAAAGTTTGATGTTACTTTTTTTTTTTTCAACCAAGCCTGTCAACAAAATGCCTTTATAGATATTAGCACACGGTTCACACTTGCCAAAGCAAAAACATTCTACTATTTTTGAGAGCAGAAAATGAAAAAAAAAATTCTAAAATTATTTGCTGCCAAAATAATGCTGATTCTAGGGCTGTCTCAGAGGCATGGTTGATCAGCAGATGGAGGAGATGCAATGTAGTTTTCCAATAATAACCTTTTCCACTATATCTCAAATTCACCTTCTGACACTTTCTTCTTTTTCATACCCATTGTGGAATAGGCAGGCCATTAACCAAGACACACTTGAATTTTGCTGCTTCCCAGCTAGTAATTTTCTGTGGGATGGATTTTCAAAACCTTCTCCACATTAGAAGCCTATTTTCATTTTTGGATGTGACTTAGCACCACTGGACTTTGGTTCCTCACAGAACAAGTCAGAGAGGCAGTGATCATTTAAAGATGGTCACAGAGGCCAAACTCAATTTGCAAAAGCAGAGAAGATAATTAAGTCACATTAATTTTTACTGAAGTATGTTAATTCATGGAGATTTTAAATCATCAATCTGAAAAAGAAAAGGGATAAAGGGATACGAAATTAAAGTACAAGCTCCTCTGTAGATAAATCAAGGTACAGAACTGGAAATCATGGTTACTGAGCTGTGTTTTCACTTCTGCCCCGTGCTGGGCTTATTGCAAGATACTCTGTGCACCCCATTTCTGAGCACTATCCATAAATTCTTTCTCCCAATACCTCTCCTTAGAATAGAGGCCCCTCAGAGCAGGAATCACCTTGATGTGTTTATAGAACATTGAGTACAACAGCCTCCTGCCCTCTCAAGATAACAGCAGAACCAACAGTAGTAAAAAACCCAAGGAGGTGCCCAGCAGCTCCTCCCCAGGGCATCAACAAACACAAAGGAAAACATCTCAGGACTGTTCACAAAAGCACGATTTCCAGCACAAGGGTCTCCTTAAGGGCAGGAAATATCTGGGGTGTAGACAAGCCTTGGTCCCTCTGAACCTTGCCAAAGTGGCTGCAGGGGGTTCACACTTGCCCCAGTGTGAAACAGGACACTCGGCCAGCTGCAATGCAGGGCTGGCCTGGGGACACCCTGGCTGTGACTCCTGAGGGTGCTTCTTGCCCAGATGTGGAACAGGGCCCACCACAGTGCAAAGACACCTTGGGCTTTGGCAGGGGAAGTACTGTTTTTTCTCACACAGAAGTGAACACTTCATACCTATACCTGGTGAATCTATGTCCTTCCAATCCCAAAAATGAGAAGAGTCTGAATTAACTGGTCCTCACCTGAGGACTTCAAAATGCCTGAGAGCAAGAAAGGTATCCTCAAGCGGTAGTAGACACAGCGGGGAGGGATTTTTTTCTAAGTTCAGGGAGTGTAAATCCACTTCCTTGACCTCTCTTGGCTCTATCTCCTGTGCCACTATGAGCTTGCCCTCTACCTTCACTGCCTTTTTATTTTTTTTAACAAATCTCGTGAGAGCACTAAGCTGATAGAAAGGATTTTTATTAAATCTGGCAACTCACAGTAGTGTCACAGAGTGAAAAATACCAATCTACTGAGCATGGAAGTGAAGAAAGAAGTGTGAGTTGGAGGCAATTACAAAATATTAATCTGACACCAAAGGCACAACTTTTGAAGGAAAGAACAATATACGGCAGACAAACAGGAAAAGGGGAAAAAATGTAGCATGAGCTTACCAAAGAGAGATCACATGAGACTTAGCTGTTACCTTCCTCTAAAAAGATAACTCATTTTCTAGATAAAGGGCACACAAGAATGGAGACCATTCAAACTTCAAATAAAGCATTGGTTATAATATCACAGGAGAAATACTCAAAATTGAGAAAATGGGGATTATCAGAGGGACTGAAAGCAGTTATGAAACCAACTAAGAGGTAACAGATTGTGCTGGGGAAGGGTGAACCAGTCTGGAAGGTAAAAATTGGCCAGGGGAAAAATTTTCTTTATTATTTAAATTAATAGCCTCTGCATGACTTCTGGAGCACACCATTGTGATTTGCTGATGATATGATGTTGGAATGAACTGCCATCCTATGGCTAAGCTGGCACATTTTGCAGCCAAAATTAGCTGGGTAAAGGCCCAGGGGACAAAGCTGAGTAGGTTTCTGGGCAGTGATTTGGGGTCACTGATGAAAACACCTTTCATGATTTCACTGTGTGAAATGATGGCAGAAAAAAGCTTCGGGAGCACAGGCAGATCATAAAATGGTTTCAAATCACCTGTCTGAAGGTGCTGTTAGAAAGTCAAACCTGCAGAGGTGACAATGAATAATGGACAGGACTCCCATGGGATGGGCACAGTCTAGGAAGCAGGAGGGAGCTCAAGTGCCACTGCAATCTTCTGTGGCCAAGACAGAGAAACATATGAACTAGGGATACTTGAATAAGGCTAGTGGCCAGCCCAATTTAGGACAAGAAACTAAAATAACTTGCCGTGTTTTGCACTGCAAAACAAAAGCTGAGAGGGCACACAGCTTTTCCTCCTTTCTCAGAAATATCCGAAGGGGGCAGTTTAAACCAGTGTTAACTTAAGCATGGCTGTCTCCACTGTAAATAAATTTAGTCTGAAAGCATGATAGTTACTAACAGGAGACGTAGGAGACCCTTGAAGTAGGAATAAATGGGGATGGAATATATGCAGTTTGGGAAAGCAGGAAATACATCTTCTTTTCCCTATTGCAGAACCTCATTTTCTTTAAACTGTTGGAACCATCAGCACTGCTACAGATTACTGAAATATACTGAAATTGCAACATGATATCCTCCAAACATTTTTAAACACAGAAATTATTGCTGGTTTAAAACTAATGCCTTTCAAGACAGAGAAGTATTTTCTCCTGTATTTAAGCTTGGATATTTAAGCCAAGAAACAGAAAATATCAGTATGAAGACACTCCCTCATTCTACTATAACTATCTTGATACAATTAAGGCTGAGGCATCCTGCACTAGGAATGGATCACACAACCATTGAAAGATAAGGAACACTCTGCTAAGGGTGGAAGACGCACAAAAACATCGCTCCATTGCTGCTCTGTCAGTTCTGAGCCACCTGGGAGCCATGCAAAATGCCATCCAAGAGCAAACATGAGAACAAGACTGACAGCTGTACCAAGAACTGGAAAACTCAAAATGGTATTAGTCTCAGGGAACAATATAATCTGTGCCCTTTCTAACCTTGTTTTGTTTCACAAGCTATAAAGGACCACTTGTTTTTCTCTAGGAGATAAAGACACTTCTCACCTATCTATCGCTTTGGTGACGCTCCTGCTTTGCCATAGACACCAGCCTATAGTGTAATATTTTCTTTCAAACATACTTTAACTGGTACACATCTAAGTGGACTTTCAGCAAATCCTTTCAGCTTTCAGAAATCCTTTCATCTAACTGTGCAAAGAGCTTTTACCGGAAACATACTATTATTTTTCAACTATATTAGCTGGTTCAACAAAAGATGCTGCTTTTTGCCAGCACCCTCTGACCATCAGAAAGGATGGCCAACAAGGCTTTCAGGCTGCAAAAGGTGATCTCTTGGGATAAGCAAATTGAAAAACTCATAAGGTCATCCTGCCTAAGATGCAGATTATGATTGGAGTTTCCTTATTTCTCAATAAAATGCACAGCTACTCGGTGGAGAAGTTTTGAAGTTCTAATCACTATTTTTACGGTAGTTTGAGTAGGCTTTCAGAGCAAAAATTGCTTCTTTCCATTACAGAGTACAGTAACTCCTCTAGTGCTGTCTGCCTAAACAGAATTTAAAATAAACCAATAACAAGACAAACAGCTAACAACAAAACTTAAATCTTGTGTTTTGAACTTGATCTCTTGCGAGAATTTTGGGTTGCTTTCCAACTTACAGGGATAAAACAGTAATAATCCTCCTAGGATATCTAGCACAGCAGAAACTTTGGATGCCAGTACTCATTTCCTGCTTCATCGCAGAGGAGTTGCTTCATTTCTTGTTATTTATGAAATTTTCCCTAGACATTTTATGAGTTTCCTCATGACCAAGTCTTCAGAGGAGCTGTAAAAATGTTCCAACTCAACAAACACCCTTCATGAAAAATGGACTTTCAAAATAAGTCAATAAATAAATCCATTGCTATCCAAGAAAATGTCACTTTTGACAGGATGGTCAGATTTTCTGTTTATTAATGAAAAAATGCTTCTAAATAAATTCTGTGGATTCTATGTCTTTAAAAACATACTGTAAACAGCAGAAATTTGGGGTTGTTTCTCTTTTATACACTTCTACCTGGACAGAGTCAAGGAATGCCAAGAGGAGAAGGGGCAGCACAGACTCACTTTCACTCTCTCACATTTGTGTTTTCAAGCTTAGAAGAGGAAAATTAATTATCAGCAACTTGCAATGTTCTGAAATTTCCACCATTAAAAACTATGAAGGTGCAGAATTAAATAATCCCACTTATTACACTGTCCATTTCCCAAGTATTCAAGAGGCATGTTAAAAGGTAAGCAGCAAAACAAAAAATACCTAGGAGTGCCTATTCATTTCAATAACAGCAAAGAGAAAAGAGGAGGAAGGGACCAACTCTAAAATGCAAGGACAAAGAAGATAGCACAGGATGTCTGGAGAGAGGGAAAGCTCCAGTCTTTCCGTTTCTCCTTCCATTTCTGCATACACATTCATATGCATTTAAATAAGATTCATCTAAGAGAGCAGCAATAGATGTGGATGTCAAGCTACAACACAGTCCCCATTTCATGGCTTAGTTTGAAAAACTGTAACCCAGCATGAAGGCTCATATATGTACTACACTGCTGAATATAAGACAGCAGTACCTAGGGGTGCTAAGTCCTGGGGATGGCTAGGAGAAATCTACTTTTCTCCATGGCCCAGGTTAGGATTTTGTGACACATTTCCATGTACGCTGTTTCTCAAGGTTAAAACTGCTCAGTCACTCACTGGTTAAACCCAGGATCAATGCTAAGAGGGATTTACTACCTGCCTCAGTGCATACATCTGCAGTGGTCAAAGAATGTGTTGGAAAATCTGCCTCTCTGAGCAGAGTTTTTATTCTTTCCATTAAAGAAAGGAAATGCATTTCTTTCAAGGATAGAGTCTAGATACGAACATATGTGGACAACAGCTATTAAAATCTACAACTTCATGTAAACATAAACAGCAATGCATACAACCAGTGGTATTTTCAGGATGAGTAGGGTTAGCAAACTAGAGAATGAACACCTATTTTTGTCTTCCCCCAATATATCAAGTGTCATTTCAAGTAAATATTTTTCCAGAAAATATCTTTTCTAGAAAATTTAGCCTGCTCTACTTAAGTTTAATATGTAGGTGTATATATATTAAAATTTTGAAAGGTTTATTGGTTCAGTTTGGGTGCACAGATTGTTTACAAGCAGCTGGAGATACTGGATAGCAAAAATAATCAAAGCGAGGCAGATCAGTCAGTGCTCATCACACGTGGATTGCTGCCTCATAAATTCACTTATTTGACAGCTGACATGGATTCTTGTCCCCTGCAAGGCTGGACCAAGTGGCAAAGTCCACTCAGAAAGCCGAGACTGCTGCCAATGGAATCCTTCATGCAACCAGGCTGCAAATCACAGAGTTGACCTGGGCTCCTCAAAAATAATGGGAAAAAGCTAGGGAGGGCTCAGTAAGCAAACAACCAGAATATTGTGCACCTGACTCTTGGGCTCTGTGTCCAGTGTCAGGATTTAGAAGTGAACGGTTTGCTTTTTGCAAATGTGGTGTTACATTTGCTTACTCCCAACTCTTTGAGAGAGAATTCCTGCTACTCAAAGTGTTTGTTACAGTATGGAAGGCAAACACAAAAAGACAGATGCAGAGGAACGTCTGACACAGATGTTACGTGAAATTCATACTTTCAAAAGAGCTTCACTGCTCTTCTCAGGAGGAACTGCGGGAAGCTGAGTCCTTTTGGAAATTTGGCTCCTAAAGCTACAGTAATAGTAAATAAGTAAGTAAGTAAGTATACAAATAAATAAATAAATAAAAGCAGCATATTTTCTCCTGTGCTTTAGTTTTATTACTGACTTCGTGGGAAACACATTTTGGCCAATTTGAACTGTTTCTCCTGTCCTCTTCCCCAGTTCCTACGCTTTCTCTCGGCATGTAAAGATCAGAGGCACCAGCAGAAATTTTTCCACTGACAGCAACTTGGGTCTGGATTGGGCTTTCCATTTTCACCTCTCTCTGCTATTTTCTTCCAGGGGAAACACACAGCCTAAAACTTTGGGTTAAGTCAGGCATATGAGTTGTAAACAGGGGAATGAAGAGATTTCCCCCCCTACTTTTCTACAAAGAGAAGATTACTTAGATCTCCATCCCCTTGCCTGGAAAAGGTGGTTCACTACCTCTAAAGGGTCTCAGTAGATTGAGGAGAGAAAGTCAGGCAAAGTGGCCGATCAAAATCTCCCTACATTTAGTTTAACCAGTATAGTCCTCTGCAGGTGGAAAAGGTCTTCACTGAGACTTTAAACTCTTTCCTGTTCCAAATCGCTCTTAAGAGTTAAATTTCTCTGCCCAAAGTGCAAATTAATACGCTGAAAAGACTGACTCTGATGGAATGGAAAGACAAGGTTTATCTACAGAGCCCCAAAGACTCTTCCCCAACATGTATTTGCAAACTGGCAGTTGCATAAGAGCAGAAGAAGCCCCGAGAAGTGCATGTGTGATAATCACAGCGCAATCACTGCTGATGAAACTTGATGTTCTTCTATAATCACTGCAATTTTAAGTGGATTGAGTGCCATTTAAGTGACAAGAGCACTATGATGGATGAAATATATGCTCCCAAAGTTACATCAGCTTCTTTGACATTCATGGCATGGAATGCTTAGTGGCATTTAATGTTTGTAAATCTTTAGAAATAAGTTAAATATGTTAATTACCACTGGAAAAATCTCTCAAGCTGAAGTACTCAATGACTATATTGCAGTTGTCCTTAGTGCTATATTCTCTTCTTCTTATCCACTAAGTAAACATGACATATCAGGTCAGTCATTACACTCAGGATTTGCATTTATTTTAATCTGTTAGTCTTTCTAAGTAAGTCAGTGAGCTGGTACCCACCTTGCAATGGCTGCCTTCCCCTCATCCATATTTTGGGTGCCCCAGACTCCTGGCACTGGTGCTGCACTGCATCAGTTCAAAGTGCCATGTGCTCCCACCCTTGTTCTCTCACACACGTGGGCTGAGCACGGCAGGCCCACAGTAAAGCCACTGTGCCAGCACACTCACCAACCAAGGCATGGGGCCAGCCCAGCGCTTCCATTTCCTCTCCCAGGTGCATCGGATCACCTCTGGCTGTTACACGGGACAAGGATCAGGCACCAAGCCCAGCAAAATGGCTACACTGCTTTAAAAATAATCCAGTCTAAAAAAAGTGGGATCAAGAATAGGAGAAACACTGAGCGTTATCTGATGGAAGGCTGCAACATCTCATAGTAAAACCAGGTGACAGAACAAAGCTAGTTTACTGATGGCATCTTATCCCAGCATATGGACCACAAAGAGGCCTGCTGGAGAGAAACCATCTACTAGCCATCCCTCAAGGGAAGTGCTCCCCATTTCTGCACCCCTCCCTCTGCAAACTCTAGACAAAAGATTGTATAACCCAAAACGGCTTCCACCCTAGAAATAAAAATCAAATTTCTTCACATGTAACATAAGATAGTTGCTCTGAACGTGGAACAGAAGTTATCGGAACAGGGCAAGCGATCAGGGTATGAAATAACTCAGCAAGATACCCAATTCTTGGCGTCTGAGCAACAATTTAAAAAATAATCCAGGTGGGGTTCCTCTAAGAATTGTTGGCAATGAACAAGAGCAACGGTAGGTCAAGGCAATTGACTTTTCACAACTTAAAAAATCCTGTCTGAAAATTACTTACGATATTATTTAAGCATTTTAAAAACAGGTAAGATATCAAAATGAAGCAGGACGTTTTGTAGATTAAGCCTTCGCAGTCCCTCAGTGATTACTTTCCCTCCCCTCATTATTGGCTTCTTTAGAAGGCAAAATTACTTCATTTCACAAAACTGGCACCCCCAGCTCCTTATTTTCAAGTAAAGGCAAGAGAGTTAAGGGTGCATATGCATGACTAGTCTGCAAAAAACATGAGGTATGTGACTGGCAGCTCAGGCTGCTAATTCAACTCTTACTTTCCTTGAATTTTCAAGAAATTATCTTTAACAATAAGGCCCCAAATAGCCCCACTCTACTAACAGGGTGAGGAAAATCAGGATGGGAAACCAAAATCCATTTTAAGCAGCAGACTAGGCACTGACCAGAAACATAGCTTGTCGAAGTCAGCCCTTAGCACTGTCACACAAAGTGACCTGAAACTCATGAAATTATCTAATAGTAAGTTAATGCACTGACTATTTACTCCATTCTCATAACTGTCATCAGTTGTTATTTGCAAATTCCAAGCTGTGATTCACGTTTATACAACTTGAGCTTAAAGCCCCACTTGCCAGGAGCTTTATTATATTTAGGCAGGCTCCCGCAGGCAGAAAAGCCCAGCTACCTGGCCTTAATTGGGAAAGAGACCTCTGAAACAGGAAAGGGACTAAAAAAGCATTCTGGTTTGGCAACAAAAAGCATGTGCTTCACCATGAACACAAGCCTATTCCTAATTTTAAGCACATGCTCAAATGCTATGCCAAATAAAACCTAAAATCCCATCCTGCAAACTCTTACATATTACATTACAGCAGCTTCATTGACATTGCATTTACCAAATTCTTCTCAATGTAAACTGTTCATGAGGATGTTTTCACCATTGGGTCCTACATAATTCCTGACCAATGAGAGATTTGTAATGCTGACATTGCTTCAGGATATTTCCCTTGTAGGCTGAGCCTACTTCCATCACATACAGACTACATTTTATGAGGAAAATACTGGCAAACTTTGATATGAAGGAAAATCCTCTGGGCTATATCATTCCCTGTAATAAAATAAACTCAGATAGAAGCAAAATGGAAACCTGAAACAAGTAACGTAACTGAGCTGCATCATAGAAGCTATTTACAGGCTTGAAATAATCAGATCAATGTGCAAGTCAAAAAAATTTGCAGTTAAAGGGACAGATTTCTAAACCAGGTCAAAACAGGAGTCAGGGAAGGGTTCCTAAATGAGCTCAGCCCCGATTTTGAAGCTTCTGTATCTTAATACTGGGTCCTTACAGTTCCTGGTGCTCATCATGGTGACTGATTGATGCTGAGCACCTCTGAAGACCTAAAGAGGTCTGAAATGGCAGTCTACTAATATTTTCCCCTCTGTCCTTTGGGTACAGTATCACCCTGCACAGAAGGCAGAGAGGCAGTCATAATTTGCTTGTGTTGGAGCTAATAAGAAAGAATAAAGTTCTCCTTGAAGGCTGTCACCGCTAATGTGACCCTGGTCTCATTTGTGCCTCTAACCCAAATCTATGGACTATTCTATCTGACCTTTCTAAGCCTGAAGCAGCAACTTCATTTGCTCCATCCAGCAAGAAATAAACCACCAGCTCAGAAATGGATTTAATAACATCAACAGGAATACCAGCTGAATAACCAGCTCTTTGATTATTATTACTTGAACAAACATTCCTGATGCCAACATATTTCTGAGATGGAAGTGAGGAAATTGTTCCCACACCTTGTACTGTGTAGTAGTTATGCTAAAAATTATACAAGTACTTTCAAGTACAAGACATAAAAGATCATCATATCTGTTTTTCTCATGGAAAGCTGTATTTTTTGAGAAGAGAGGAAGCACCAGGTATATGGCTCAAGAGATATATTACTTAGGGGGAAAAAAAAGGAGAAGTTGAGAATACTGTAATGCGATGTGTCATTTTCCACAAGGATTTATCATAACTCTACTGAAATCAGCGGGGACTTTGACACTGACTTTAAGAGGGATAATATTTCACCCTGAGTTTTCAGACACTGATCTGATCAGGTTAAAGTTTCAACATATCATATTCCTATTTGTAAGGAGAGAAAAAAAAGAAGAAAAAACCCAAGCCATTCCATTCTCACAGAGCTAACTCACCAGGACAATTTTCTGACTTCAAAGATTTTTCATTTTAATCCTTTTCAGAAGCTAATGGCTTCATTTGATGATATCCAAAAACTTATAAAAGAAGACTTGGTGGTAATTCTTAAATGTAGGTATTTAAAAGTTGCATCACAATTTCTTCCTCTCTACCTGTATTTCCTCCAGAGATAGGGTCAAGCATCCAAAAGCAGAAAAAGAGATTATGTAAAACATTTTTCACCCAAGACAATCTGCAGAAAATGAAAGCTTAAAGAAAATAAGCATCTGCAGAAAATTAAAATGTCAGTAGTTTTCACTGAAAATTTAAAGTTTAAAGCTGTTCACTCATTGAGTTTTTTAGCAGTAGCTCTTCCTGTCTCAGCCAGCAATGCAGGGGTAACAGTCTGCACAGAAGGCAGGAGTCATGGACACTGCTAGTTGGGCTCTCTGTTCTGCTCCAAAGAGTATCTCTCATGGTATTTTCTTAGGAAAAAAATACCAAAATTACAGCATCACAGAATATTCTGAGTTGGAAGGCACCCACAAGGATCATCAAAGTCAAACTCTTAAGTGAATGACCCAATCAAACCCATGACTTTCATGTTATTAACGCTATGCTCCAAACAACTGAGCTAGTACTAAATTAAACACAAAAGGAAGTCTGAAAGGTTGGGTCTGAAACTGATGAAGATTTTAGGAGAAAAGCTGACCAGAGATACGTAATGGTTTACGTATACCCTGTTAAGAAGAAGGAGATCTGCTATTGCCTTTGCTTGCTAGCGCTATGGCCAAATTTCAGAATTGTTACTGCAGCCACAGAGAACATGAAGGGCTTTTCTGCACAATTTAATAATGGTGTTCAGTGGCCAGATATCATAGACACATGGCTCGTAAGTTCCTTGGAAAATCCCACCTGACACAACAGGTTGTAAGCACAGGCCCACAGCCACCAAACCTCTAGTGTCCAAAATGCCGTGCAGATTCTGGTTTCCCAATCCAGTCATGCTGTGGATTTGATATCCTTACCATAGGCAGGCCTTTCCCATCCAGAGCAGGACCTGCTATAATTAATTTCTCTGAGATATTCAGATATGAGATGTTTCCTTGGAAATATAATTTTTTGTAAAAGTCAAGGGGATGTGAATCTGAAATCTGTAATGAGAAAATACACAGTAATGCCCATAACTATGCTTTTTTTGATCATATAGTCACGTGGAGCGTATTCATACTGTACAATTTTAGACAAGGCATCATCTTAGTCAAGCACAAAAATGGCTTTGGGCAAAACAGCCACCTTTTCCCAGTTCAGTCTCATTCATAAGATCCCCATTAGGATAATAAAGTGGAGGAGCCCATAGAAAACCTGTAAATAGTCCCAATGAAATTCACCACAGCATTGTAGGGCAAAAAATTCCCGGTTGAAAATGTGCACTGACATTGGGCTGGGAGCCTGGCTGTGCCACGTTTTTTTCACAAGAAGTGGAAGGAAGACTTTCACTAGGGTAACAGGAGCAGAAATTATCCTTTTCAGAGATGACCAAACTAGCTGACTATCACTAAGGCTGTGTGTTACACACAAAACACAGCATCATGTGCCTGCACCCACAGGAAAATTCCTTTTAGGATTAGAAATCTTAGGCGTTATCATCCAAACCACATCATGAACCCTTCCCATTCTGATCCAGCAATCAAACTGTGAAATCAGAAGAAAATATTTGAAGCAAACTACTGGATACACACTCCCCCAACCTGGGCATGCTAAAGCAGCCTCTCTTCCTGCAGTTGCAGACCTGCCCCATACACGTTACCACTGCTTGAAGTCTGAGCTTTTTCCAGTTTGTCTTGTGGGTGAGCCTGGCTTGCACCATGCTCCAGCTGGAGATAAACTCCCGCATTCATTTAGTGAAAAAACACCACGGCTCTAAATTTGCTTTTGTGGCAGCTAAAAATAGAGGGTTCTTTCAAAAGGTTTCATTACAAGATGTGAGGTAGAGCCCCCTGAGCTGGCACTAGTCTTCTAATTAATCAGTGCAAGAATTGTTGAAATCCTGGCAGAAGTCCTCCCTCTGCCTGGCTTAATCCTGGAGGTTTTGACCTGGAAATGGAAAAAATCTGAATTCTGTTGGTTCCCCCTCCAGTCAGGTGAACATGGAATAACCAAGCCTTATTAAAAAAATATTTTAAAATGTTGCACAGCAAACCATGCACACAGACACACAATACAGTTTCCATCTCAAAACCACACAGGCTAGTTTTCAGGGTAGTGCTTTGGGGCTGAATCCTGTCAAATCAAGAAAAGAGAGAGAGAGGAAGAAAGCAGAAGAGATGGCTTGTAAAGAAAGCACTTTCTGAGCAGGAAGTCAAGACTACAGCATATGTGTCCTATTTATTGGTCTCCTGTATCTGGGCAGCTGATGAAGAGCTCCCTGGAAGCAACAAAGCCTTGAGACATCACATGCACAAGATACTTTAATTTTGCATTTAAAAGCTTTCTTGAAATAGGCAACCATTGTTTATATCAAAGTGTTTTCTTTCAAATAGGAGTTTTCTTCCTGTTACTTACAAAAAAAAAAAAAAAAAAAGGTGTTTTTCAAACCTGGCCCAAATGTTTTCCTTTTCAGGATAAAGCCACAATAAGGCAAAATTTTTTATATTTCTGCCCATATGACCACTCTCTGGAATTCAATTTAATTTCTGCTCTCACTTTCAATAACTCTTTAGATAACATAAGAAGTTCCTTATTTCAACTATGCCTCACTTTAGAGACCCATTATTTCCTCCTGGCCATGAGACTGGTTTGTGTTTAATATACTGCTACTTTTCAGCTGCCTTTCTGGGCCTCCACCTCCAGCAAAAATTTGGCTGTGATTAACAACATGCTCTTCACTTGCCCTTGCTGTTCATCCCTGGATGTGTCAAGCTCAGATTTTTTGTTTCCACTCTTCACTGTATTGTTGGGGGTTTTTAAAATTTATTTTCTGTCATCTAACTCTGCTCTGAATGCTACAATGCTTTACAAACCTAGAAAGCATTTGGTTTATTTTTCACTGTGAGGTATGCTTCTTCCTTTGAGATTGTGAAACATTGTGATTGTTATGTGTTTAGCTAGTGTTTTGATATGGCAGTATTCAACAAATTCAGAAGATTTTTTCCAAGACAAACCAACACAGATTGGCCAACTCTCACAAGCCTCCAGCACTTCTTGTGAAAATCAGCAATGGCAATCCTTGCCATCTCCAACAAAACATAATTTTTATTGGCCTTCCCAAAGGCAGATCCGAATAATGGCCCCATTATTTCAGGGAGAAAAAAAGTCCTTGCGGGGAAGGGCCATGCAAACCAGGACACTGTCATGGACACAGCCAGGGAAAATCTAGATTGCCGAAACCAATGTGGGGGCTTTCCTTAAGGCATAGTTTCTGGGGAGAGGAACAGCTCACTTTGGAGCTTCCCACTTGTATGGTGCGTGCCAGTAGGGACACTGCTGCTGCTGCACATTTTGCTTCTTGGCCAAGCAGAGCTCAGTTTTCAATAACCCATCTGACTTCAAGTGACATCAAGAACAAACCACTTTTTCGTCCCCTTTTTCCTCTCCCCTTTCTCCTTTGCCCATAAATCAAAGAAGAAAGGATCAAATGGACAAAACAACAAAGTGGTAAAGTGCTCACTTCAGGGTTGCAGCCAATCTAATTAATTTTTCATTTAGGTCTGATGTATTAGAGGCCAATCAATCAAGGATTATGTTTACAGAGTTGTAGAAAGAGAGGAGACCAAATCCTCATTTGTTGTCTAGGCTGTCCAAATTAGTCAGTTAAATGATCCTGGGGGAGATCATAAAGGATATGAATAGGTTCTTGTAAGTACCTTTCTTTTAATTACAGACCAAACAGTCAATACTTCCCGCAGTCCTTGAATTCCTGCCTGAAGGGCAGAGCTGGCTTCTTGGAAGCCAGATGGACAGTGGTGACTTCTGCCACCCGCTTTTGGGACAGTGCAGTTTCTTCATCTCTGAGAGCGTCAAAGTAGCCCATTGGGCTCAGGATACCTATCCAGCAGGAGTATGCAGTAGCTGGAGGCCAGCAGGTCCATCAGATTCAATGGGCTCCAGTATTTATTTCTAACAGAGCAGAAAAAGGACTATAAAACTGCAATCCCATTTTCAGGTCCATCTATATTTCCAAAAATTTTAGGGAAATCATAGTCAAATCTGGCTGTGCAGACTTTATACTTTTTGACTTAAAAGCCCTTTTTGAGCGGGACTTAGCAGATCGTGCCCACAACAGCCAGACGAGTGCTTTGTTACTGCAGCTTCCAGTGCTTGACTTTAAATTACAGCTTTGACAGGGGCCTTCTGGTTTATTCCCTCCAGAGTGCATGACTTGTGAGGTACCTGTTTTGTCTTTAATAATTTGCTGGGCTACACAGACAGTGCATGGCTCTTACAATATTAATGACCCTTAATAGCAAAGAGTCAATGTAGTGACAACTAAGTAGATAGATGGCTTCAAATGACCTGATAAACACAGGAGAAAGATGAGATGAAGAGTCAGATGATTCAGTCAGTCTGACATGACCTTTTCCTGCAATCGTTTGACACGGCAAGTTCCCAAGGACATTTATAGACCTGAGATGACCAGCACTGAAAAGTCACTGCATGGTCAAGAACCAAGCAGGATGCAGGGCTCCTTCACTGCTTGAATGGGGGGCAAGACAGAGCCTATCCAAAGGCGGCTCTTCTGCCCTGCAACAGGAGTGCTGAAACACAGACATAGTGCCTATGGGGTCCACTTTGCATGACAGATACCAGACACAATAACTAGAGCTTTCTGCTGTAATTCTTCAGGAGAAATGCAGTTTTGATGGCTCCAAATATTTCAAACTCCTTATATTGCTGTTATGACTTTGAAATTTCAGCCATTTTCTCCATAAAAATCTCAAATTAGTAAAAATCTCGGTATGATATCACAACAGTGGCCCAATATGCCATTCCATAAGCTCTCTCCTCACCTGCTAGGGCAATGTACTTGCTTGCTACACAATATGTTTCCATTTTTGGAAGTTCGTGGAAAACTACTGTTTTGTGTATATGCTCAGTATCTCAGGGAATTGAGGGCACAAGGAACAATAACAGAAACAGAGGGGACAGGGCCCTTTTTTAATATGACTGGTTTCTATATTTGAGAACAGAGTTTGAGTGCGCTCATATTCGGCTTTTATTTCTAACTCGCTGATTGGCCATTGTAAAACCACAACAAGGCAGAAGTCTGCAGTACCCCCAGATAGCTGCATCCCCATGCCACCCAAAACATGCACAGATGTGTTTCAGATATACTGGCACAGAGTGCCACCCTGACAGCCATCCTGTCCCAGCCTTGTTGGACTGGAGCCCTGTCTCCTTTAGCAAGGCAGAGTCTCATCTGTATCAGCTCAAGTTGATGCAGAGCAACTTTCATGTAGATAAACTCTGACTTCAGAGGGACTAAAGTTCTTCTGCAAAGGTCTGGGTGTCTGATTGCTTTAAACAACATGTAAAAAAAAAAAACCTGCTGAAATGTTCTCTACTGACCATTTCTATTGTACCCAAATCAGCTTTTCCAACAAGGTAACTGTACTTGTTGTAAAATAGAACATTTAAATTCCTTGAAAATGTGGTGAAGTCAAGCTGCCTTGAAAATCCAATACCTACATGTAGACTCAATACACTACAGGCACACTAAAACCATAAAATTCTGAACAATGCAGCTAACAAAACCAGACTTAAACCAGAAAAATCCATTTAAGAACACCCGTACTCACACACTGCAGTTAAGTGTGGTATCGACATCACACAAAACGCACATTTGGATTTTTAAAAAATTGCTTTGGATCAGTGAATGACATGCTCCTGTGTTTTGTGCAACTAGTTATTTCCATGCCTAGTAAATAAAAATGAAGTTTAGTCAAAACCTGCCTGTTGCCCTTAGAGGGGACGTCACCTGGCTTTAACTGACAATTAGCCCAGGAAGGCAGATGCAGAATAGCTGTAATTATTGCAGCAGGACAAAGGTAGGAAGGGTTGGGGCCTGAGTCCACTCTGAAGGGAATAGGTAAAAATAACTTTTCTCAAAGGAACAGTGATGCAGTGGTGGAAAGCATTTGCACAGGGCTTGCAATTTTTGCCAGGTTTTTCTGTTTTGCTGATTTTAATTTTTTTTCCTTTTATACAAATGTGCCTTGCCACTTTAGGTAGTAAACATACTGGCGGATCCCAGTTCTTGGGCCCCAGTTCTATTTGTGCCCTAAAACTGGACCCTGTGTGATATAAGAGTGGTTGCTGGTGGACTTTTATCAATATGCAGGCACACACAGTACATACCTAACGCTTCTATTGCCCTAATGTGAATATTATGATCTGGAGGTAGATGAGCCTCTGGTACAATAGATCGGCAAACCACAGGAGACCTGTCCTCATAAATCACACCCAGTGAACTCCAAGGTCTTTGAGCAAGCAAATGGAAGGGAAGCAGCTTTTCCTTGATTCCAAGGCACTAGTCACCAACAAGACCCCATTGGCAATTAGGTTTTCTTGCTGGCCTGTTCTGGGAAATGAGGAGTAATTTGACCCCACTCCAGAGGCTGTCATGAGCCCTGGTGAGGTTTTCCTCCTCTAAACGCATATGCTGAATCTGATCTACAGGCAGGAATAATGGTCATGTAGCAGATGGGAATGTCTTTTGGGCTTATCGCAGGTGCATCTTCATGAGCATTCGTCTGTCAGGGGAAAAATGTGAATTCACAGTTCCTCTGTGCAAGGTGGTGTCGTCATAAAACCTTGACAACGGAGAGCTGTAACACGATGCTGTGTGGTTTTGTGTCTGCCCGAAGAGGATTCATGGCAAGATGGGTGGCTATCAGTCCCCAAAGCCATAATTGAAATCCCTATGGGCTCTAATGAGCAATCCTCTTCCAGCCTCATTACAGCTGTAATGCTATAGATGGGATTTAGCCTTTTAATTATAAGTCTGGGATAGAGCTTTAATCCAGTGTTTGTGTTCCTCAAGGGAAACTGGTTTTGAAGTGACATAAATTCACATTGTTGGACTGAGAAAGTTGCTTTAATCCTTGATCATTTATACTACTCTTTTTCTTAATAAGACAAAAAAAATTGATTAAAATACAGCATTAAGAAAAAAAAAAAAGAAGACTTAGTTAGCAGAGTATTAATTCCCTACCATTTGTGAAGCTATTGATCAAAATGCTAAGGTGCCCGTAAAAAGTCAATCCAGCCCTTCCTGGCAAGAGCTGTCAGTAGTGTCTTGAAAAAACAATGGTTTCTTATCTTTGCACTTGGGACCATGCAGAATGGGAACTAAATGCAGTTGTCAAGCTAAGTGCTTCATTCTCCTTGCTTTAGTCAGTTCCACATACACCCTATCTTCTGGCAGAACAGTTGGGTATTTCTCACCAAATTCTTCCAGAAACTACCTAGATCCCTTCCTGCCTTCAGTCAGTTTTACTGGGGGGAACATGAGGACAGGGGCAGGTCTCATCTACACTAAATTCTTATTTACTAGACACTGAAATAATTCACTGCACAAAACACAGGAACATGTCACCCACTGATCCAGAGAAATGCTTTCTGTCTCACTCTGCTGCAAGCTTTTTTCAGGCTGGCCTAAAACTCACAAAGTCTCTTGCTCCTGGGGTGCCAAGAAGACCTGGAGCAGACTTAGTGCAGGGAGGCACAGGTGGGAACAGTGCACCAGGTGTTCTCAAACATCAGATGGTGTGCCCCAAAGCCTGAGGAGGGGGCTAAATGATGTGCCAGTTGTCATGTGAAAGATGGCAAGAGGCCGATGGAGGTGGACCATCCAGAAGATGACTTTGAACCTGTGGGGTTTGACTGACCTCCAATAAAGGTGGCAGGGCACACAAGGTGGGTATTGGCACCGTGGACCTGCACATGGCTCCTGGCCGTCAACAGAAGAACTGTGAAGTGTCAAGTGAAACTTGAGTCTTTCTTCCCAATCCTGCACCGGATCCTGCACTTCCCCTTCCCTAGCCCTGCAGCCCCGAGAAGTGGTTTTTTAAAGTTTTAAGATGTTTAAAATTAAGTTTAAGGTATAATCACCAACTTTGAGTCCTCCAAGGATTAGAGGAGGGGACTTGCTTTGAGAGACATGCTTTATTCTTGGGCCACATCTTAAAGGCATTCCTTGGAACCATGAGGCCCAGGAACCTACTATTCTTAAGAATAAATTAATGTTAGAGGTTAATTTCTGAAAAAATCTGAATTTTTCACGCTGGCCACATCAGCATGTTAAGCGGGCCATGTTTATCTGAGGGGACAGCTGAATGACATTTATGACAGAGGACCTTATGCAGCTGCCCACACTTGCGAGGCCAGAGCTCTTTGGTTATGATTTTAAGTAGAAACCTGCAAAACTTTATTTCTCATAACAGCATCTGACACCACACAAAGTTAAATTGTTTCTGTATGCATTTGCCTACTGTTCTTTCATCGTGACTATTCAATCTTTGTGAAATCACAACACGGAGAAAAAAATACCATGGAGATGAAAGGAAGAAAGAAACCTATTCCACGGTGTGATAACCCACTTCAATATTCAATATAGAAAAGCAATTGCTGCCCACTCGGAGCAGATATTCCTTACAGTTCATAAGCACCCATCAAACATTAGGTCCCCGGTCATACATACACTTCCTTGCAGCTTTGATCTCTAATGTTACCCAGGTGACTAATTTCAGATACTTATAATGCACCTATAAACAGGCACCTGTTGTTATTTGAATTGAAACAGCACATACAGATGCCAGGTAAAGATTGGGGCTCACCTCTACTAAGGTATGTATAAGGCACCTGTACACATACAAAAAAAATGCACTTTCAAGAGCTGTGGGCAGGGATTTGTTCATTTTTCCTTCAGTTTCCATAGCAAAATGGACTTCATCTCATATATCACAGACTCAAACACCCTAAACAAGTTCAGAGGACCTCATCTCCAATGCTACTTGAAATAGTCGAGTAAACTAAAAGGCCAAAAAACCCCTGAAACTCTGCACAGGATTTCCCAAACACCTGGTTCACACACATCCTGCTGTGCCATCTGAATGTGATTTTCTATTACTAATGGCTATTTGAAGACAAGTCCTGATTTTAATTATAATGGATATCACATAACATATCTGGGTGACAGCCACTGTATAGTTCCTGACTGAATGAGTACTCATTTAGTAAGGTAACAAAATAGCTGAGTTTTTGCAATTGCTCAACAGTAGCACTAACCCCAGAGAAGTCCAAAGAACCAGAAGTGCAGCAGCGCTGATATCTGTGTCTAAATGAGACCTGAGCTCCCAAATGGCCAGAAGCTGTCAGGACCACCAAGTTTATCTAGAATTCTGACCCAGATTATACAAGGCAAGCTGAACTCCCTTAAGCAAAACAGATGTATTTCATAGACTTGTGCTTTTTAAATTTTTGCAGAAGCAGAACTGCTATTATGAATACTGTTCAAAGATAGCTTTTAAGGAATGAGAATCTGGACGAAGGAAGCACGTTTCAATCAGTTCTCCATATGCAAAATCTGTCATCAAAAGAGATGGATTAACCAGAACATGCATTTCTTTTACAGCTTAAAGGGCTTGGTGAACACCCAAGTTCTTTTCCCTTCAATCGTGATGGTCTCCAGAAGAGATATCTTTTTAATTCTCTCATCCACCTTTACAACATGCCTGCCAAACTCCACTGCAACTCCCATCCACCAGATGAATTATTGTTGTCCCCCCAATCCAAAATCCATCCACTCCCAATGGTCAAACTGATCGTGCCACACACCTAAACGACACAAATCATTTTATCTGGGTTTGGTGGTAGCAACATACTATTTTTCTGTCTGACGTCTTAAAGGATATGGCAGAAGGACTGTCATTTTAAGACTGTACCTCTTATCCATACCCCATGTAAGAAAGCTTCCCTGCTGCTGGGCAGCAAGAAAGTTTCAGAGATAATTAACCATCTGAGGCCATCCATTATTTTAATGAGTCTGCTGAAGAGCACTGTTCCCTGATAAAAAGCACATGGAAGACAGTAGCCCTCATTATCTTCCAAACAGGAGCAAACTGAAAAAGGGAGGAAAAAAATCCTTGCACAAAAACCAGAGAGAAGACGTAGACAGCCTCTGATGTCATGTTTTAATTCTGTGAAGACAGAGGCAATGGTAATGTTGTCATTTTCCTGGCAATGACAGATGGTGGGGACTCATCTCACTTCAGTGTTAAAGGTGGCGTAGTACCTGAAGCCACAGGCTTTGACAATCTCCATCCATTTGCAAAAGTCATCTTTAGAGAAGAGAAAGAACAGGGAGCACATGGGCTCACTGTCAGCAGCACAATTAATTGCCCTTAGTGAGGCTGACTCCCTCCTCTTTGCTCCTGCTCTGTATTAAAGACACAAGTCCAGCTTTCCACTCTGAAAGCACTTTTTCAAAGAGCTGAGGGAATTGCTCTGAGTTAGGCCAGCACAAGCAGCAGCTCTTAGGGAAAAGGGGCCTAAACCACAGCCAGGCACAACACAGGGCACAGCACCAGCACTCACCACCCCCAGATGCCTAGCAAGGCTCCTACAGAGCTTCTGCCACCCAAAACATAGGGCAGGCAAAATTATGCCAAAAAAGAACAAAAGTGCTAGCTGTGGCTGTGTAACTTCAGATCCTCTCTACAGAAGAAGAAAAACTAATATAGGCTGTGAGAAACACATCCTTGGGAAGATACAGAAAGGAAGGAGTCAAAGGAGGAAAAAATGAAGATGGGAAAAAACAGCAGCATTAGCAGACTCAAAGAGCTGGAAAGGGCACAGGTGGTGACCAGAAGAAAGGCCCCAGAAATCTGTTATAACACAGCATACAAGCAAGTGGAGTCTGTGTAGACCTCTGAAGTTTTAACACCTCTGGCCTCCCAATATCATCAAACATCTGGCCAGAGGATTAGAGAGATTACTGAGATACACAAAGCTCAATATCAACACATATGGATGCAGTAGAACTAGTCTGTTAGCAACCAAAATAAATACAGACCATCCTCCCCATATGTTCTGTGCTTGTACAATCCCCCCAAAAGCCCTTCTAAGGTGGTCTTAAATGCTTTGGCAGCCAAGAAGGCTCTCTATCAGCCTCGCCTAGTGAGCCTCCAAACATCTTATGCTGCATCCTAAACAAGCCAGATGAGAAGGAACCCAGGATGTGGGCTGAAGAAGGCTCTTGTTTGGTTGCAGCTGCAATGAAAGAAATTAATAAGCCAGAATTAATAAGCTCAAATGCCTGCTTTGTTTGCAGCAGATCTGCAGTGGGACTTAACCCAAGAGAGTCCTCAAAATGGCTGCCAGCGTGCCCAGGGTAACTGTGCTGGACTGATTCCTGGCTGGAAGGTTTGCTAAGCAAGAGCAGTTCTGAGTGGAATCACAAAAAGGACTTGTTACAGGGGTCATGAAAGCACTAAACCCATTATTTCAGTATGTAATAAACATCATCCAAAGCAAAGAGATTATTAAGCGTAAGAAGAGCAGAAAATCCTGACGTGCCAAGTTATTTTCAGTTAATCTGCATTAATACGGTAAACCAGCACATTAGCATGTAGGATTAAAGTGGAACCCCAAAGTCAGGCAGTTGGAAATGTTTTGTCCTGAGAGCAAAGATGATTGTTTCCAGCATCAGAACAGCAAACACAGCCCAGCCTACTAAAGTAGCATCCTGTGCTCCCACGTCTGAGGCAACAAAGCCATCTAAAATGGCTTGGCTGCTCTTCTAAACTGTGTGTTGAGTAAAGTGGGATAAGCACAGAAAATTATTATATGAGCCATCTAGACAGAGAGGTTTGCAAATAAACTCCTCTGTAGTCTTGGCCTGTCTTGAGCATTCCAAAAGCTCTCATGATGTCAGCATGGCTTGCCTCTAGCCATGCCTAGCTCTAGCACATCTCCATTTTGGCAGCCAGAGCAAAGGGAAAAGACAGAGAAGGGACAAGAAAAAGGTGGATTAGGAATCAGCACAGTGAGGTCCACCTTCTTTTCCATTTCTAACCAACATGAGTCAGGTACTGAAGTCCCAGAGCATCCTCTTCTCAGCTTGCAAGCTATGCACCAAAGTACCAACATAGAGCAGAAAGCACCCGACACCCCTCCTGCCCCCAATATCTATCCAACAACACAAGACCCCTGGCAATAACTTCCAGCAAGGAACAGGTAAGTCAACATCCAAAAGTCCCCTGGACTATTGACTGTAGATCCAACTCTTCCTCCTACAAAGTCCCACCTGAACTTTAGGCTCTGTAAAAAAAAAACAAAACCAAGTACTGAAATATTTGTTATGGAAACAAGATCTACAAAACATGGCAGATCTGATGAGAATGCTCTACCTGCATGAAGCCAGAAAAATTTGCCTAATTCATTAATGGTTTCACCATTCAAGTGTGCTATTTTGATTTCACTGCTATTGAGCATTCAGACCACTCAACAACATCAGTATCTTCATCCATCTTCCCTAAGTATACAAAGAACTGAACTTATTCCTGCTATAGAGACATGAAAACAAGCTTATTGCAGGCAGTTTTGCCCTCAGAGTCTAGAGACTGCAGCCTGAGAAGTTTATGAATCAGCTCTGGGGTTTATAATCACTGTCTGGATTCATCTGTTACCACTTAAGTTTGTACTTTGGGAATGTATAGATCCCCTTCTGCTTTTTTGGACTCACCTGCTTCTATGTAAGCTTACAGTATTTATATGTTGCTGGGAGGGGACATGCATGATGTCAGATATTATGTTTTTTGTGGGTTTTCTGATAGGCACGCAGGAACTTGGGTCAGTAGCCAATAGATTATTTCATGCAGCCTGGTATACAAAGGAAATTCCATTTATATAATGCATTATATTAAGCAGATGTTCCTTTTAATTAACTAAGATATACAGCCTGGCTACAACACCTATTCCACATGTGACAATAAATAACTGGTGAAACTAAGTTGGAAAGGAGTTCTGATAAAGATGAGGACCACTTCAATGCTCCTGAATCACATCCTATGCAAAACCTAAAATCCAGGACATGTGCAAAACTGCGATGCAAAGTCCCCTCTTCACTCCAAAATCACTTGTGGAGATTTCATTCCAGTAAGAAAATGAACTGCTATTGATTGGGTTGGTTTGAATTTTTTCATTCCTGGGACTGTGTCAGACATTTCTTACTCACAGGGAATGCTGAAGCTTTTCCAAACAGCCAGGAGAATTTTATTATCAGAATATTCCTATGGCAGGAGTACTTGAAACAAATCTGCTCCTTGCTCTCTACTTTAGACCTCTTTGCACAGGACAGACTGGTACAGCAAAAAAAAAAAAAAAGTCAAACCCAAAACCCCCCAAACAAACAAACCCCCCACCACCTCAAAAAACCCCCGCACCCCCAAAAAAACAACCAATCAATAAACCCAAACAAAATAAACAACAAACAAAAAAACAACTAAACCAAGAGACCTACATGCCTGTGGGTGACCCAATGTGGCATAAGGCATGACACCCTCAGAAAATAAATGGACAGATACAGTAGGCATTCACTGTGTCCTGGCAAAAATCCCATTCTCCTGCAATTAGGTGGGACCTCAGTGTCATGAAGAGTTTTTGATGTTGTTTTTCTTCTCTGCTGAAGTAAATGTGTTTTTCTACAGGGAGATACAAGAAACAGGAACAAGGAGGTTTCTGAAAGCATCCAGCCTAATGATTCACCTGTCTATTAGTCACCTAATTTCACAGTTCATAAACTTTAAAGGTTTCAGTTATGAATGGGCCCAGTGGTTCTGGGATAAGAAAGTACTCATCTTCCATAAAGAACGGGAAAATAGGTTTATGTGATACTGCTCTCAGATGGTTTTCATTGTCAAATACAATATGCGTTAGAAGAGAGGAAACCCCAAGAAACCCCATCAGCCCTAACAGTGTCATCCAAATCAGAAAGATTCCTGCCTTATAATTTTGTTTGCTAAGAGTTCTAATGTGTCCATTTTCAAACACTCTCATTATTTATATAAGTTGTATTTTCTTCTAGATAACAGACTAGAGCTGCAGTGTGAGCACCAGACCCAGTGTAAAGATGGATCTTTATGCCACCACTCCCATCGTTACAGAAGTTTTTCCTTCACTGGAAAATGACTATGTCTCCTCACTGTTCACATATCTAGTTGCAGGATTTCAGCTGCACATTTACAAGATAGGTTGCAAGAGCGGTGTAACTGGAAACATTAAATTCTAGCGTTATTTGTAGACTGTGATCCATGTCGCGGATGAGGTGCCCATGGCAAAAGGCTTTCTGTAACTGCAGAACAAAAAAAAAGTCAGAATAGAAACTCATCAAGTTCACTATTCCTATTTCTCATGAGGATTCCTGCTCTTCTCTAATCAGTAGCTTTATGCAAGTAGTGACTTAAATAGGAAGAGTTAAAAGAAATTTTATTCCAGAAATGCTTTTTAAACCCCAGTAACAGTTCACTGCTAATTTCCCTGGGCACATGAACAAAATTACTTTGAAAACATAAGAATCGGCTGGCAAATGTCAATGGCACAGTAATGGATACATCCTGGAATTTGCCCTATAGGCAGAAATTCACTTGCTGTCACCCCTCAAGCAAGAGCCTGAGTGAGCAGGTGGATTAGTAAGGTAAAGGTCAACATCTGTGTTCTGCTTTGGGATAAACTGGGGGAAATATGAATGCCCAGATGTCCCCAGACATTTTAGGTGTATTCTCACCTTCAGCCTCATATCAGCTGACATAACTAGGGCTATAAAATACCTGCCTTTGGTTTGCATGACCTGCCACCAGGCAAAACATGGCTGGGTGCTGAAAGGCATTGGAGAAACTTTAGCTTATGAAGGAGAAGGAACAGTCAAAGAGAGTCTGCTCTGTAAAAGGTGGAGAAGGGCAAGGGAGTGTTAAAACCCGTGATGGCAAAGGGTAGCCCTGGAAAAGAGTTTAGAGGCTAAAGGAAACCAGTTGTGCTGAGAATCACAAAGAACAGAGAGAATAGAATTATTTGTTGAATTGATTGAAAATAGCAGAGGCCTGAGGTATTTAAGAAAACCAAGTAGGAAGCAAAGGGCATGGGACCTCCTACATAGCTCAGTTCCCACTACTGTGTTCCCCGTGGACAGGGAACTCATGCCTGGAGCATTTGACAGAACAAACCACTATAACCATAAACTTTCAACCTCAAAAAGTATCTTTCCCATGCTTGAAAGCGTAAGACTAACACCCAGAAATAGAAACATCTTAAAAGGCTGCCTGGTGCACTGCTGGTGTTTGGTCCTCTGACCTGAGACCTTCTAAAGTCTGCTCTTCAGGAAGAGACTGCCTGATTCAGGGTAAATGACAAAAATCAGTCTTCCATGGATGAGCCCTGTGTCACTTGATAAGCAAATAGTGGTCCACAGATCTCCAGGCTTTTTGATCCCTATCACCTGAGACACTGCAGTGACATTTTTAGAGATGCACCACTGCTGCTTAGAAAGGCAGGGAAACTGAGATTTCTTCTTTCTTTGCTAATGAATGATGAATACTGTTCAGGAAAAGAATAATTGCCATTTAGAGGTTTAGTCAAAATGTAAGGCTTCAAAGCAAGCATCATGATTTTTAAAAACAGCCCACCATTTAGTATGGAAGACAAGTCTCATTTTTCTAAATTAAGCATGTTAGGTAGGACTCAAAGTACTATTTTGATTTTTGAGAAACACTGGAAATCTTACAGAAGATATATTTCCAGTCCACCAATAGCTGCTGAGTTCTGTTCATCTTCATAGATGGGCTAAGTCATTCAGCACTGAGACAGAAAACAAATCCTTTCAGAGTTGAGCCCTCGAAGGTTAAAGGAGAGGCAGCATTTCAGTAATGTCGCAAGTGATTTCTTGAAAATACATGCAAAAATATCGGAGTAGATGCCATTTACAAGAAGAAAATAAACTATGGGAAAAAATGCAAATTGACAAGTGTCATTATTCTTTCCTTGACCAGTCCTTGGTATCTCTCAATTGTCCTACTTTTCTTTTTTTAAAGGATGTTGCCATAGTGATATTACAGAACCTGCAAGGCTGTCCCAGCTATTCATCATCAGAGATTAAAATATATTATGAAATGGGTTTTAATATATTATAAATTATACATACTGCAATACCAAATTCTATTATAAAACAGGCTTTAAATAACATATTGTGGAACTAGAGTAGCTGTCCTGAGTTCAGGTGGAAGATGGCTTTATATTATAAAGTCTGGTTTTTCAGTCTCACTAATGGCCCTGAGAAGAAGTCACCCACTTTGAAGTTTTATCTACAGGCTTTCATTCATTCCACGATCCTTCCAGGCAGCTGAGTCTGGAGAGGGACATGAGGATAGATTCTGTGCCACTGCCCGGGCACCCAGAATCATTCAAAACGCTGCAGCAGAACCAAATGTGGTTTCATGTGGTGCCGGTGCCAACAGAGACAACAAAGGAGCTATGGGAGAACTTTGCTTTTTTGGAGAGCAGCTGGAGGCCAGGAGTGGTGCCCCAGGGCACCTCTATTAATAAACTAGAGGCCTATTTTAGACTAAATTGAGCCAAAGAAATGTATTTTACTTTACTCCAGGGAAAGTGAGGTTAGAAAGAAAACAAACAGATTTGCTTTTAAAATGGGCCTTGCCACAGCATTTCTGTTCCCTGTGTTTAGGAGGGAAGTGGGGAGGCACAAGGAAAGAAGCATGAAATTCCCTCATAATTTTCCTTCCATCCCATTTAGCAGTATGTTTATTAACTACAAAGCCAGTTTTAGTTTCTGGGCTGGAGAGCCTGACAGGAAAGATCTCTTCAATTCCAGATCCCATCCAGAAACCATCCAATCCTAAAGCATTGGGAGTTCTTGCTATGCATAAAAGCAGGAGCCCACTGCATCACTCTGAAGACAGTGAGTGTTGCATCCCAGCTGTCCTGCTCCCTCCTGGGAGTGTTAACTTCTCCAAAGGGATTTTATCCCTACAAGCAATGGGAAGAGCAAAGAGGCGTGGCAGCAAAAAACCCCTCCCCTCAGTCCCACAGCAGCAGGCTGTGCTTGCAACAACAGCAAAGACTTTGTCTTGCACGGGGGTGATCAATGGCTCGCTGGCCGCGGTTTGCACACAATTGGCACAAGGCTGAGACACGCCGGCTGCAGAGCGCCCCTGCTGCCTCACAGACACAAGCTGGGAGCTCTGGGGGAGGCACCTCCCATTGCCTCTTAGAGCAACATTCAGCTGCTTGCACAGCTGCAGAGCCAACACCTCACCGCTGCCACAGAGCAAGTAATCCAACAAATAACAATCATTCTTAGCAAGAAATGGTTTCCTTTGTTAAGCACTGACATTGAAGTCTCTAGCCAATTTTATACTCACTTTCCATTAATATTTTGAGCTTAAAAACTACTGCTTGCCAGAATTTGTGTTGTTGCACTGGCATGATCCCAGAAAACACAAACAGGGACCCAACAGTCTTATCAGTTCAGTGCCAGCTCCAGGGTTTTCATTAGAAGCCAGCTTTTCCGGGTGCTCCTCAGTAAACAGGTGATTAGTGGTCAGCCTAACACATACATAAGTGCTTGGTGCTGGGGGATTTATGCTGTTCTTCCACAAGCCATGTCAAATGCAATTTTCCTGATCACACTTCAGGATTGTGGCTTTGAAACCAGCAAGTGATAAGGGCAAGAATGCTAAACGGATCGTGTCAAGCAAGTCACAACCATTATGACTATTGTTATCTGTCACCTTGAGACATCAGGGGCTGTGTGCTTCACTCGATCCAAGCAGTGACTTCTTTTCCCCAGTAACTTATGTACAGATAGCTCACATGACTGTGGAGCTCCACCAAAGCTCTGCATAAATCTCTGTGGCATTTATTGTCTTTCCGAGCAGCAGACAGGTTTTTTTTTTCCTAACTTGCTACTGGAGCAGCACATTTCATTAACCTGGCTTTTATTCATGCCAACTCAAAAGGTCAGAACCAGTAGCCTCAAACAGTATCCTCATTTTAACAATGAGGTTTTCCTGCTGATGAGCATCAGGCACTGCTGAAACCTCAAAAAATAAACATTATGCTCATAGGTCCCTTAAGCATGGTAAACTATCCATTTATCTTGCAGCTGCCAAGCATGCAGTCCTCTAATTGCTGTTACAGATACACCACTGTAAATCTAAGCTTTACCAACCTTGTCTTTAGATTTAATCACACACCTTGTGCACATGTCACCTAAGAGCCCAACCCTATTTGGACTCATCCTAAATCTCTTCAGAAATACGTGTATGTGATTTGTGTGTTCTACAGGTTGTTTATGCCCATATCAGAAACCCATCCTAAATAAACTCTGAGCCTGAGGCTTTTATGGTCTTATACAATCCAAAGGTTCAAACAGACAATGACATCCCATTCAGAAGATCACACGGAGAGCCAGCAGTCAATCAATTTGCTTGCTTCCTTGCCCTGCCTCACGAGTTAAGTCTCATGCTGCTTCCTTAGACTATGTGGCATTGCAGTTCAGCCTTTGTTGCCTGAAGAGGTGTAAATAAAAATAAAAACTTTAAAGGAGATCAATCTACTTCTGGATAGACCAAAATCCAAAAGATTTCTCCCTAAACTGTGTTACAATTTAGTCTATTCACCAGCATTAACAGAGTCCTCAGTCTGCAAGCATCATTTTTCAGCATCTTTCATCTGCTCAAAGTAACAAAAATTGTCACATCTGGTTGACACCCAATTTCAGAAGCAGATTCCTAATTAATACAGGAATTAGCAATTATAGCATCCTCAAATATGAATGCCAATTCAGAAGGCCCAAATTTAGGGGCACCAATGATAAGGATCAGGCCTCTCTTAGTGTGCTGACCCAGGCATCCAAAAATAATGAGTTAACATTGAAAACTCAAGCTTATTCTACCAGTACTGTCCAATGCAGGGATAAATCAATCCATTTAATCAATTGTCCCTGGTTCTCTCCAGCCAAACTAAAAATCCCATGTATATTGAATCAGAAGTGTTCTGAAGCATGAGGAAAAATAAAGATGAATCAGCATTTTTGATCAACAAATTCCTCTGACAAAAAAGAAATAAAACACTAACTTGAACCAACACAGATGAGACAAACCCTCAGCCAGAAGCACCATCTGCCTGGGATGTCTGGGATGAGCCACTTGACAGGTCGGCTTGATCACTATTTCATGCACACTAAATAAATCCACCTGAGTCTGATGATGTTTAAGTTAAAGTAAGGACCTCTTAAATTGCAAACCAGTTCTAGTCAAGCATGTACCTTTGAAACATCTGAGATATTTAGCCAGAAGGGGTAAGTGATGAAACCAGCAGTAATTTACAGAGATATATGGTTGACAAGTCTTCCAAAAGAATGTCCTGATCACGCTTAAACACTTTGAGGCATATGTGAATGAAGCTGCAATGTTTTCAAGACAAAGAGAGAAATCACAGTTGGAAAAACCCCCAAGGATCATCAGCATGTGCTGCTTGGCTTACAGACATCATCTCATCTGACTACACAAAGGCGCAGCCTGGGCAGGATGCTTGTGCTGTCCCAGGCTGTCATGGTGGCAGGATGCAGCCTCACCACCTCCTGCACATTCGAACTCACAAGTCAGCTGCAGTCATCTCCCTTGCATGTGATGACAGATAAACACCAGAAGAGACAATCCTGCAAAGCCATGAATTAACCTATGAGGAAGCCTAATAGCTGTTGCAGTCACAGTGTACTAGGCTGGCTTGGGGTGGCTTTGCACATGCTGCCAACCGCAGCCTCACTGCTTGGTGTGGCTGGAGAAGGCATCTCAGAGTGGCTGCATGCTCAGAAACACATGGCAGAGTCTGAAGACCAGCGTGAGTGATGTCAAACAACTGTGACTGGGTGTGATAGGGTCCCACAAAACTGTTACGTGGGGAGAAGAATGTGGTGTACACCAAGCTGCCCCACTTCAGACACACGCTTCTGCCCTCTGCTTCTTGCTGTACCAAGGATATTTAATGCAGAAGGGCCCTTTCACATTGCCAGGTGCTGATTTTCAGCTTCTTTCATGCAAGCCCTGAGCCCAAAACGGTTGCACAGAGACTGGCACTGCATAATGTGAAAATAAAACCTGGTAATGACTATGAGATACTTTTACTCTCACCTTAAGGCCGTCTCATCTTGCCAAGGAGAGATGAAGTGACAGACAGGTAGAAGACAGAGCTTCTCTCTGATTTTATTCTTTTAAAATGAAAATTCCCATTATGTATTTGGGTCCAAGAAAGGGGAGGAAAATAGACTTCTTTTTTTCCTTAGCCATTATTCTAGAAAGGGTTGAATGATTTTAATCTGTAACTTCTCCAAAGGATCAGCTTCAGGCAGAGAGCAAAGTCTGAAAATCACAGGACCACAGGAGGCCAGCTCTCAGTTTGAAGCCTCCTGCAATATCAAACGCTAAGATAAATAACACCTCACAGCACTGCTAAAGTTACTGTAATGATGTGTACCCTTCCTCACTGAGGTCCACTACCTGGGGAAAGCACGCTGAAGGATTCATAGCCTTTTCTCTATCTCTTCAGGTGCTGCTGGTACCCATCTACTGTCACTCCTCCATAGCAGCATAGAAGATATTGCAACATAGATGAGCCCCAAGCCCTCCTGAAAGCCTCTGTGGGCACTGCAAGGGCAGAGAACTCAGGGAAATGGAGCTCAAAACTGTACAAAACAGCACTAGCAGCTACTTTTACACCCTTCAGTTCCAGCTTGCCCCTGTGCAAGCAGCAAACGTGTCTCACTTGACTGACCAGAGTATCTGAACTCACCTAACAGCATCACCAGCAAGAAGGATGTGTATTTGTTGGAGCAGACACAGTCAGTGGTGCAGGGACTGGCTTCATCAAGACAAAGAAATAAGAGCAGCATGAGTGAAAACACAACTTGCTGTATGTGGTGTTTCTTTGTAACCTCTAAACTGCATTACTAAGGAAATGAGACTGGCATCTCTGAAAGACTGAAAAATGCCAGGAGTTTGTGAGTTGTTAGAATATTTGTTGACTTTGTTTAAAAAGGCTCCTTTAGAAATGACAGATGCTGAAATTATAAATACACATTACATTGTTTTTTTCTGGTCAGATTTTGGTAGTGGAGGAGCTACAGTGGTGGCTTCTGTGAGAAGTGGGTAGCAGCTTCCCCCATGTCCAACAGAGCCAACGCCAGACAGCTCCAAGACTGACCTGCCACTGGCCAAGGTTCATTGGTGGTAATGCTGCTGGGATAATGTGTTTTAGAATGAAAGAAGAAACAAACTGGGGAACAGAGATTGCTGCCAGAGAGAGGAGCAAGGATACGTGAGAGGCACAGCCCTGTGGACTGTTCCAGGTCAGTGCAGAAGGAGGGGCAGGAGGTGCTGCAGGCGTTGGAGCTGAGGTTCCCCTGCAGTCTGTGGTGAAGCCCATGGTGAAGGAGCTGTCTCCCTGCAGCACATGGAGGTGCACAGGGGAGCAGAGATCCACCTGCCTGTGTGCCACTCACATTGGAGAAGCTGGTGGAGGACTGTCACCCGTGAGAGGGATCCCACATAGCAACAGGGGAAGACTGTGAGGAATCCTACCCTTGAGGAGGAAAGAGCAGCACTGACAACATATGATGAACTGACCACAGCTCTCATTCCTGTTCCCTTGTGCCAGTGCAGGGAGAAGGTAGAGAAACACAGGAGTGAGGTTGAGGCCAGGAAGAAGGGAGGGGTGGGGGGAAGGTGTTTTAAGGTTTAATTTTTATTTCTCTACATCCTACTTTGATTTGATTGGTAATAAATTTAATTAATTTTCCCCATATCAAGCCTGTTTTGCCCATGATGGTAATTGCTGAACAATCTCTTCCTGTGCTTATCTCAACTAAGGAGCCTTTCAACATATCTTGTCTTCCCTGTCCAGCTGACAAGAGGAGTGATAGAGTGGCTTTGTTGGGCACCTGGCATCCAGCCAGGGCCAGCCCACCCACACATGAACAGTCTGTACATGTACATTTGCATCTCAAGGATGTCATATGAGGATTAACACTTTTAAGCCATCATTTTCTTTCTTAAAAGAAAAGATGAGCTTCAAGTGTCTTTACATCTAAAGCACATACTAATCTTTCCAGCACACACAATAGCATTTGCTAATTACTTACTAACTTTTCACATTCCTATAGAATTTCACTGAAAGCAAAAGTTTTTGTGGGTGAAACATGCCTGGAATATTAAGTGACTTAGGACAGAATATACAAGATGATCAAGAACATTTTCTTAGTAGATATTTCTATTTGGAAAAAGAGATTCTGAAAAATTCCATACGATTAGTCTGGTTTCATTGCATTTGTTTGGAAAATAGATGGAGGAAAGAAAAATCCTAGTGATGTCTAACATACCCATTCATTTATCTTTTAATTTAAACATTCAAAATTGCATTGAAATTATAGAATCCAAAAAATGCCACAGAACTTCAAAGTCAAATCATTCATCTCCTGCTTCTATCAGATCCTTTCACACTGGCAGCATTTCATTGTGTAAAGAGAAAAAAAAAAGGCAAAACAGAGAAAGAAGTAATCTCATTTAAATTCATATTGTTTTTGCTATGGGGGGGGCTCAGTGGACAGCAGCTGAGTACCACTGCTATCAGCAGTGCGTAAACATCACAAAGGACAGTCATTGCCTCAACATCTTTATATTCAGGACACCTAAGGCATCCAGAAAATTACAGGAAAGGCTGTAAATACATATGCAGAAAAGTCTAGGAGATTTTTCTGGCTCTCAGTTACGCCCAGCAGACGTGCTCAGGTCTCCCCAGGGAGAGTGTAGAGCGAAGGAGAAGGCCACTTTCACAGAGTTCAGCTGGTACTAAAGAAAAGCCAATCTTCTGAGGACTGGTACTTCGGTGATGGAAATGAGCAACTTGAGTTTGTCTTGGAAGAAAAGTAAACAAAATTTTTTACCCATATGGTAACCAAATAGCAGCTGTACAGATTTCTCTGATCTAAGGCTAATTTTTGGAGAACGCTGTGCATTCTCTGGAGGAAGAAAACACATGGTGATTTCTCTCACTGTTTTTTGTCAAAGAACCTAATTTCACTTGCAGTCCTTGCTTATGGTGTGAAAACTGAAACCTCAACCCAGAAGCAGGGCTCATGAAGCACACTCTAAAGCACTTTATCAGTATGTTACTCCCTACATCAAAACCATAAAACTGTTTCAGGACTAATGCAGTGGGAACCATCTCCTGATTTTCTAGCAACAAAACAACAAGAGGCAGCCTTGAAGTGCTTACATTGCCGCCTATCTTCCAACCAGTCCAAAAGACACACAGCATAAGTTCCCCTCTATGCCATTTCACATCACTCCTTAAAAAAAGTTCAATTTCTTTACTGAGATCACAGGTAATGTAACTGTTCAAATATGAGAGGCCAATTACTCCAATCTTCATTCAAAAAATAAAGTTTTTGTTCTGTCATATGTATTCAGTGAATGACAGTCATAGTGGGAGAACGTGGCCTTTACAATGCCCTATGATGTTGCCATCAGGATTATTGCAACAGATGTGGAAGAAACATGGACTATTGGCTAAGTAACTCCCAAAAGTAAGGATTAAGGCAGTAGAACAAGCTATTTTCCCAGACCCTGTTAAGCGTTCAAATTCCCAGTGCCCTATTGTTTATAGCAAAGGGAATAACAAGAAGAAAAATGACAAAAATGTGAATCTGTCCAGGTGACTGTGATTGTCAATGAGCTGGGAAGGATAGCCCTGAAAATGGATCTATGAAGAGATCACAAAACTAATTCCTTTTGTGATATAATCCTGGCTCTAAGATACAGTAGAAATGCTAATACATTAATCTGTGTCTCTAATGTCACCGTTCTAATTCAATACGCAACTACGGAGATAAATCTCTGAATACATCCTGCATAAATAGCATGCATTGTTATGGTTTTCTTAATAAACCGTGGAAAATTAACATAGGCATTGATAGCAGCTTCATGTCCTAACTCAAATGCAATTTATTGTTTTCTGGGATGTAATGCTATACAGAGATACAGACGAGTTATGATATTACACTAATTTTTGCAGACAGCCTTGAGACAGTTGACAAACTAGAAATGTAATGTACTGTCTGATCCCATCCCTTCCCAATGCAGCTTTTCAACATGAAATATAGCAGGGCTGACACTGCACCAGCAAAGGACATTTTTAGCTGAAGAAGCAAGGTGGAAGATGGCAATTTGCCTTTGAGTTGCAGGGGCTGCAGGGTGGTGAGTTTGGGAGGCAGGGGACAAACGCAAAGATGGAAGCTGCTCCCTACCTCCCAGGGAAACATCACTCAGGCCCTGACAGCAGGGACAAACAAAGTGGCAGGACAGATCTTGTTTCTGTTTTATGCATTTACAGCAGCTATTTTCTCCACTTAATCCCTGGTATAGTAGGAAATCACTGCTCCTCCTAATTTTACATGTGAAAAGTAGAAGAATGTTTTTTGCTGATTCCAAAACACAATGCCAAGAAATCTGCTGAGCTCCCAGGCAGGTCTGCCCCATGGTTGGGTACTCCAAAATAGCAGGACTCTGATACAAGAAAACATACCTTGCAGCAGAGGACACTGAAAGTAACAGCCTGGGATCAAGGCCAGCTCATTAACACCCTGCAGCACCATTTTATTTAATCCCACAGTCCTCCCAGTTTGACAGTGCCAAAGAATGAAACAGGAGACATCCTGGTATTACTGTACAAATCCATGGTCCCTTGAACACTGCAAGTAGGACCCACCTCACCTGCCAAAAAATTACAGTAGATCTGGACAAGGTATAAAGAAGAAAAGCAAAAGGAGTTAAGGGAATGAAATTGCTTTTATGTAGAGAGGAACTTAAAAAGAATAGGACCCCAGCATGGAAAATATAATACGGTAAAAGCACATAAGAGTCACAAACAGCATGGCAAAGAGTGTAGGGAATTACTGCTCTTAATTTTCTGATGCAAAAACTCAAGGTTATCAAATGAAATAAAAAAACCCATTAAGCTCAAGAGCAGACCAAAAGAGGTACTTCTTCACAAGATGTATGGTGAGCTGTGCAGCTGAGCCATGGGATACTATAAATGCCAAAACCTTTCGGGGAATTTGAGAAATTGATGAATAGAAAAATCCTTCTCAAGTTAGGAAGGACAGCGATGCTACCTGTGGCTTAGGAAATCCGTCAGCTACAGACCAGCAGAAGGTGAGGTGCTTCAAGCCCCACCCGAGCATCCTGACTGCACCAGTCTGACCCAGACTGCCACTGTGCTCTGGCAAAGGGTGCTTCTCTGCCATCACACTGAGCAATATTTGACTCCGTGAGCATGCCTGAGCCTCAGCTCCCATGGAAAATGGACAGCTTGCCTACGGAGCTGTGAAAAGTCACCATCTTGCTATGTGTGATCCATTTCCATGTGGAACAGCAAAGCTCAGCTCAAGGGCAGTGCTGAGGTGTTAGCACATGTTGTGCAGTGTAAATCACAGCACAGAGGATGCCCCCATCCCCCCAAAAGAGAAATGACAGACCTCCAGCCCTACCTCAAGGAAGATTCACCTATCGTTAATAGCACCTTATGCACATTGCCCAGTAGGGGCTCAGGAGTACAGTGATGGAAGCAAGGAACACATTTTGGGAAGAAGCAGCCTTTGCCCTCTAAGCAGAAGGCAACTGCACTCATGCTGCTCATTTGCCTCCCTTCTCTGAGGCTGAGCTCATGTTCCCAGAAAGGGATGACAAGGACAGTCACCCCCAACACCTTTTTGCGCTGGACCCCCCTGACCAATCCGAAGAACAAAGCACCTCACTGCAGTGCAGCCCCAGACAAGGGGAAAGGCTCAGAGCAGAGCCTGGATATGTGTAAATCTCACGTTTATACAGTTGCATCCACTGCACTCTTTCTGCCTTTAAGCTCCCAGTCTCAGGAGCTGCAGCACTAGAGGGATTTGTCATTAAGTGTATGGTGCAGGGCTACTGTAATGTTTCCTTTCAGGACAGCAGTGCTTTCAACATGTTTTCCCCCTGCACAGATATGTAGCTCTTTCAACCGCAATAATTGTTCCTTTTACAAAAGAAAAGTGGGCACGTGAACCTCTTCTCTTAGGAAGACACTGAGATCATAGCAGAGAGTGCACATCTGCTATAAGGCACCCTCTGTCGAATACAGCAATGAACTTAACGGGGAAAACCCCAAAGCCTTCCTAGAAATGCCACTAGGTAGTACTGGAAATAGATCAGGGGTAGCAGCATCTCTCAAGATGTACCCTGTGTAGAGCACCCAAAAGAAACAAGGAGGAGGAAGATAAGTGGTACTGATGAACTGCCACTCTTCTGGGACACTGGAGCATAGTATATCACCCAAGTTATTAATTATTTCAGAGCCAGGACACTGTAAGTCAAAATAGACTTACATTTTTGTGTCTATATGTTTGATCTTCTGTCTATACCAGTGAGCTTAACTTGAAAAACCTCAGAGCAATGTATTGTAACACAGACGTCAGCCTTCAGCTGTCCACAGTGGCTGCATTGAGTAGCCCCTTAAATATGACGCTGCTGGCTCTGCTCTGATGCAACCTCATGACTGCTCTTCTCCAGGATGGAGAGATTCAAATCCAAAGTTTCTCTGCTGAGCACCATAGAGGTCCTCACGGTGTGGGACAGTGGCAGTGCAGTTGCTGACTGATATTTCCTTTTACCAGGTATTGTGAGGAAATGCAGAAAGGGTCCCTCTGCTACAGCAAACCTGCTGCATTTGGGTAGCGCAGGTCTGGCTTTGTGGAGCCAAACTCTAGCAACAGCTGGCTGTGAAGCACAGCAGCAAGTCCAGACTTCCTCCCTTCCCTGCACAGAGGTGCAGCTGCCAAAGAATTAATCTGCACTTGTTATTGCTTTCTTTTTTTTGGTCATTTTCTTTGACCAAATGCTGTGCAACCATACTGCACAGAATTTAAGTCAGCAGGGCAGGCTTGATCGTTGCCAATACTATGGCAGGTTTGATTTATTCTCAACTATAACACGCACTCAGACTGTGGCTTCTGGCAGCTTGCTTTATTTCCAGATCAATGAGAAATCATTGTGGAGAAGCAGACTTGGGGACTAGGTGTCACTTGCCCTCACGGATGGGAAGCCTGGATTATTCAGATTATTCACACAGAGACAACTCTCTCTGAGTTGTGTTAGGAGTGCGATGGATGAGTTTTCCTAAAACTTCCAAAACTAATGCAGAAGCTGAGCCTGTTGCAGGGGTTCACTCAGATGGGTCCTCCCCTCCCTGAGAACGGCTCAGATAGCACCACACACCTCAAAGAGTCCGACCTGGCTATACAAATGCAACCAGATAATGAAATTTAACTTAAATAATGAAAAGAAGCATTATCTTTTGTTTCTCCTGTGCTTCATCCAGATCTTTTCTGAAGGCATTAGAGAGACCTGTGGCTTAAAAGTTGCTTTCAAGGGCCAACAGAGTGCACAGTTCAGTGGAATTTGTGAAGGTGACTGCAAAACAGGTAAGGGCTATCCAAAGTTGACATTCAAGACTTCTCAGGTGGACTAATTTAATAAGAAGTGTATAATTCAAAACACTTGGATTTTCTATCACCCTACAAGCTCCAGATTTTAAGAGAGAAAAAGATATGGTAGCAGACATGTAAACAAAAGTAAATCTGTACTTCTGCATTGTGGAATGCTCCTGTAATTTCAGCACTCTATTTGTATTCAGAAGAAAGCATTGAGCGTTGAAGCTTGGAATATAATATGAGCAAAAAGTCTGCAATGTTTCATTTGGGGCTGAAATATTTAATCCAACTTCCAAGTGCTTATTTGCCAGCAAGAAAAAAAATAAAGAATACAGGCAAGAAAAAATGTCTAAATAGAAGAGCATCTCCTAAACCAAACAGCACTTAAAAAAAAAAATTAAGATTTTACTTGCTAGAAATCTGTTAAGGAGAAAGATTTTTCTTTGGACAAATATGTGGAAAAATAATCTTCTCAGATAGCTTCTTTGAGAATCAATTTTAGATAAACATTATGAAACCACAAGTGGCATGATAAACATGCATGCCATGTTTCTTCACCCAGCTGCAGCTAGGAAACCAAGCAATAAATACTATTTATTTATATTAATAGTATGCTTAGTGAAAGTATTACAATATTTCCTAAGCTTAAAATCATCCATGAATGTATTTTATCATGAGGCTCAGCATTTTTATAGTAATTTACAACTTTAAAAGGGTAAACTCTATTGCTCTCTGTCAAACCAACAACTGGGTAAGTGCAGAACGTTACCATATGAAGCATGATGAAATTTATTGCTGCAGTCATTAGTACATATTGATTTTGTTTATAACAACCCAAGGGGAATACTAAACTGATTATGCCTGTGCTGGGCTCTCTCTCGCTCTCTGACAGGACACAGGCATGGCAATGCCAGCCTGCAAACCACCAGTGCTGCTCCCTTTCCTCTGAGGAGGACGTTTTTTTCAGAGATCAGCATTGCTCCTTTCGTCAGCACATCCTACTTTGCTCCATTTTGTGGCTACTCCACGTCCAGCCTCATTTTGATGCATTTGCAGCTCTCAGACAGCCTAGGCTGCACAAATACTGACTCGTTATTAGTCAGCACATGATTAAATTGTATCAACTCCTTGTGAAGTCTGATTTTCACATTTTGGGTAATTTCACTGTCTTAAAAGCCCGATGCTCAGCCTTGAATCAAAGGTACTAGCAGAACAACTCATTAAGGACTTCTGTTACAGTTATTTAATTATTTCTGCAAAATACAAGTAAAAATACTTTTGCTCAGGAAAATACTAAGCAAAATGTGTCTTGGTTTAGTTTTTGTGGTAAAGTAGTGTTTTAGATGAATGGTGATTTAATTTTTAACTCATCAAAAATGTGACACTTCATAATTATGCAGAAAAACTAAGTATGAAATTTGATTTAAAGAATCAGAAAGTTGCATTTCAATATTTAATTGAAAAGTATTCAATTATTTTCAATCTCCAATTAGGACAAAAGATATGCTGAAACGGAGTTTCCTGTATTCACAGGATTTTAAACATTGGTGGTAGCTCAGAAATTTCCCCTAACTAACAAGAAAAGACTGATACATTATTTCATTTCTTTCTTCTTACCATTTTGACTTAAAAGGTATTTCTTTAACTGAACAGAAAAGCAATTTCAGTATCAATCACAAGTCCAGGGAACGGAGCATTATGGCAGGAAAAAAAATGCTGCTTTAGCACGCAAGAAAAGGGGAAATTACCATGCTTGAGACTGCAGAGCCAACTTAGAAATCACCTTCCTGCAGCCAAACTCAGCAGCTGGGAGGCTGCAGATGTGCTTCTCAAGCTTTGGAGTCGCTGTAAAAGTACCTCAAGGGGCGCATTTTGCTTTTTCATCCCCTTGATGCCTGAAGAACAATGTAACACAGCCCAACCCACAGATGCACCACTCTGCTAGTGGGGTAAAGAATAGAGTAAGCACAGGAGAGCTATTGGCTCCTTTGCAGCTGGCAAAGCAAAAGTCACCAGCAATGCCAAACAACACAGGCCCAAAGAGGAAAAAGCACCTCCAGAAAGAAAACCTTTTGCATTTAAGGTAGTCCCATCCTCCCAGATAAAAGAACGCTCGTGCTTAGTGCCTTCCCTCTATCTGGCCTGCCCCACATGAGTTTCCCATCACACTTGTGTCGCAATTCCCTCCTTTCACACAGAGAAAACACAGTTTATCGAAGTGGCCAACAGTTGCTTGTGATGGATATTTCATGGTGGGTGGCCTTCATGTGAAAAACCACCTCTGCCTCAAACCCCCTCAAGGTATTTGCCTTACTCTGCTTCAAGCACTCCTTTTATTGCACTAAGTCAAAGGACAAGTTATTAGTGTTCATTTGTTCAATCTGTCATGTATCCCCATGCTGTGGATATTGCAAGAGTTCATTAGAGGCCACTAGCGCAAGAGAACACAGAAATAAAAAAAATCACAGCAACTGCAGAATCACTTTTTATAGACTGCCTCTTCCCACTGCTCCTGTGCACACAAAATTGGTTCTCACCACATTTCTCTTGCAGCAGGCATAAGGAGACAAGTCACACCAGCAGCCCAGAATGCTGCCTTTGGGCAGCTTCCCTCTCATGCCCTCACCGCTTGCTTATCTCACTACACAGAGCTATTTCTTACACATTTCCATTGCAGTCACAGGAACTTCAACTCACAAGGCAGAAATTCAGCTTACACAATCTTAGAAAGCTGAAAAAGCTCCCCACTGGCAGGCAGTGGCTGCAGTTCTGCTCTATTTTGTTCCTTTGGTTTTGGGGTTTCTTTTCCCCACATTGTGCTGCAGTACAAGCAAGGACTAGATCCAACAGCTGCTAACAGGAATGGTGCAACAACCACAATACGATGGCTCTGCAGGGATCTAACCTGGCACCCACACACAAGTAGTTATGTCCCTTTGAATATGCCCTCCAGTGAGGATCAGACAGCACAGCAGTGAACTTTCTCCCCCTCATTTTTCACCGTAGTTGAGCATTTTCCTGTACACTCCCAGGGAACATCATACAGCAAGGAAACACAGCACTCAGAGTTACAGGTATGAGAGGGTAGGCATCTGCTGGTGGAGCAAGCATTTTAAGCCCTGCTTTTAAAAGTCAGTCTAATCTGCGTTGCCTGCTTAACACACATAACTTTATCAGGGGTGCTCAGAACAGGCCACTTACACTGCAATGCTTTAGATTAAGGAACACACCTTCCCACAGAGCCCACTTTCCCAGAGATGAACCAGCATCCTCAAGGGAATAACAAACATAGCACCACTGGGAAGTTATTTGACTCAGTACATTTGTGACAGCATCTATATGGCTGCATCATGCGTCTCTGCTTGGAAAGTAACCACCTAAAATCAGGTTATTCATCACTCAGGTGATTTTAATTTTCCACCCATCCTCCCAGATTTATTTCCATTTGTTTGTGTGTTTTGTTGTTGCTTGTGGTTTTTTTTGCTGTTGCTGTTTTGTTTTCCCTCATTTGCTGTCCTTCTTCCTTTACATGCAGCAGCCAACTGCTGGACATTCAAAATCCCTCATGAAGTCACTAAGTAATGTCACCACTTACTGTTTTCCACCTGCAGTCCCATCATCACTAATTACAGCTTCCATAAATTAGTTCATTGGTGACATCTAAATGAAGCCATTTACAAATTGCAGCGAAGCCGAGCAGCCCAGCTCCCGGGTACCGGTAATGACTGCACACAAACTTCATCAGGCAGCACAGGAGGGATGATGTGCTGCATGTGCTGTTCTTACTGTCCAGCCATGACAGCACAGATTTAATTTTATCTCGTGCATATAGGATTTGCCTGTGCTGCTCAAAGCAGAGAATGTGTGCTTAGACTGCCAGTGCTCCCTGCAGTCACAAACCAAGGGAAGAGGGGAAAAGCATCCTGGAACTTCAGTTTCTTGAAAAAGCATTTACCCCCTCTGTTCATAAGCACAGAAACTGGGGTTTTACCAGCCTTGCTTACGCACAATGCTCCCCATTACAACATTAAAATGCCTCAAAGGATAAAAGCACAGCTCAGGATAAAAACTATCACCCTGTGACTAGAAAGAACAGCAGGCAGAGGAAAACTATTTGTAGCCTCCCTGTGAGATTTGCCACAGTAATGGATGTTTTTGGAGGCCTCAGTCACTGCAGACTTCTTTAAGCAGCCATCAAGACGCAAGAAGAGGTTCAAGTTGCCAGCCAAATTGTATCCAGACACACTTCAAAGTACTTCCTTCTAAAAGCCACTCAATGAAGTCACTGTATTCCCCAATGTTCCTTACATGGCACATGCAAGAGAGGCACCCACCCTACACCATTTTGGGGCAAACATGCTCAGGTCACTCAACCCACCCTACTTCTAAGCAGCAACAGCCAGTGTCAGCTGCACAGCTCGGGGAATAGAACTACCTGGCATCACAAAGGCCAGTTGGTGTTCAGCAGCCATTTGGGAAAGCTTTGCCCCAAGCCACCTGATGCTCTGCCTAGACCGTTCTGCAGAAGTGCAAACTTGCATTGCTGCTGGTGGGGCATCTGGGGCCACGAAGTCCTTGCATTCTGGTTGCAGAAGCCTCTAGTACCATATTTCCAGGTAGCAATTCATGTGAAATGAAACCACGCCTGACACTGCAGGACTGGCAAGCACACAACAATCCACTGCCGTTTTTTCCCCTGAAAGCCACTGTTAATTTGATAAGCATTTGCTGCTTTAAATTCACCTTCCACAACCCACAAAACAGAATAATCAGCAGGTAGTCCTTCTGGAAACACACACACCACAGACCTTCAGTGAAAGTCTGGTATAAAGAACAAGAAAAGTAAAATTTACAAAAACACTAGTTTTGCCATGGATGCTGTTCCAAGAATTTGAAGTAAGGTGCTTTTTGAAAACAACCCTTCCAAGCGCATTGATTGTTTCTTGCTTGCAGAAAATCCCAAGTTAGGGCTCCCATTGATTTATGTCGCTTTTAAAAGCCTAGTTCTCTTGAGTTATTCCACTGTATTTCAAGCCAAGCAATTAATTCTTGTTTTTTTAAAAAAAACTTTCTAGTGCATGAAAACTTTTTGGTACAACCTATAGCATTACAGAAATGAGTCTCCCAGAAAGATGCTAAGCATTCATATGCCAACAGATTTCACAGATTGAACTGCTCTGATATTAGCAGCCTTTGTAGCACATGTGCGCATAAGCACGACACGTCTGGAACATTTTGTCACTTCAGTGGGGGCTTGGATGTCTAGCACAAAAGACTTGCTGGCAGTCAGTTTGAAAGCACATCCTATTTACCTGTCCCATAAGCACTTTGGGTGCAGAGGTAGCCCAGACAAGAGGGACTTGTTTGATCACATAAATACAGGAACATCATTCTTTCCCATTCAGTTAAAATTTCATAGAAAAGAAGAATTAAAGGCAATATATTTTAGCAGCTGAAATACTGATACTTGCATGTGCTGTTAGCCTGGAGGAAACCTGCAGCTCTCTGCAATACTTTGGCTGCCATTCTCCCCACCACCATCTGCAAAAATTTTCCCTACTAAACATCCCAGTCTGTATCTTTCTTTGAATGCTATGAGGAGCTTTTTCCACCTCTTCAAATCTGTGCTTAAATCACCAACAGCAGCACAAAGTACAAGTACCCTCACCTTGTTCAAAATCACTCCTTAACATTTTTGCCAGGCACATTCTTCACAAGAGGTCAGGTATGGGGACTTGGCCATAAAAGACAGCAGCATATTTAGTCAGAGAGTGGCCCAGATCAGACTGGCACAAAGAAAACAATGTTTTTCTGATGAGGTTTCAGTCCAGCCATGCCATATGCTGCAGGTTTGCTCTGGATGCTGGAGCTTTTTTGTGTGCTCACTTTGGGGTGAAGCCAAAAGCTGCAGAAGTACATGGATGTTGCCAAAAAAAAAGAGGAGGAGTCTACCCACCTAGCCCTTCTGGATAAAGGTGGAACTCAGGGCACAGGGAGGGATACAGCTCCATGCCTGCATTGCACAGGGACTGTGGGTACAGGAGAAAATAACTCTACAAAACACCTACAGTCTCCTCACATCCATCCCAGCTACGCACTTCCCCATATCTCACATACCATGGGGCAGCTCCCCCAGCACAGCTCCAGACTTACTAGCAGAGCCACCCCCAAATGCCCCACTGTAAGCAAGGGCAAGACAGGCTGCGGTGGCAGCTGCTGCTGCCCCATTTCACATCAAACACAGCAAAACACAGTTTTTCCCACTAGCATACAGCAATAAAGAAGGTCCAAATCCTTTCCTGACACGGCTAGCAACTGGTAGACACCCATGAGAAGCACATACCTGCTTCACTTCAAAGTGGAACATCCAGGTTATGCCTTTACAGCCAAAGCACCAGTCCAGTATCTTTTTCTTGTAGGTCCTCACAGCCTTTTCCCCAGCTCCCACCCTCCGCTTCTGTGAACAAGGCCTGCATTTCACAGGAGGAGCTCATTAGACCTAACTACCCCAACACTTTTGACACTGGTGGATGTGATTTTATAGCCTTTACAAACATCAGTGCACCTGGGAACCCAAAGCTCATCAAGGCCTAAAACTTCTAAACTGGCCCCTAAGTTTAAAATCACAAAGCTTACATTTTTTGACTGACTATGGTATGATTTGAGACAAGCATCAAAAATCTCAGACCTAGCAATGCTTCTTCAGACCGTGATTTTCATGTTTCCCTGCTAAATAGCTAAAAACTTCTAGTATTTTCTCACTAGGGTGGCTTTTTTGTTTAAAAAAAAGAACCCCAACAACAAACCAACCAACCAAAACAACAAAAACCAAACCAAACCCAACAAACAAAAAGAAAAACAACCCCAAACAAATTTAAACATCCTACCCTGGCTGTATATCATCTCTGTTTAAGACTTCTCAAGGATTCTCTAAAATTTGCCTTTTAGGTTAATGTTTTTAATTTAATGTTTCCTTTTGCAGCTACAGTGTCTAGAAACATGTCTCCTGTTTATTTGCTTATTTTGAGTGCTTCATTCCTCTGCAGGGAACCCTGCAGTTTTAGGACTCCAACAGTCTTTCAGAAATTAGCAAGCACCCATGACAGTGTGAGAATGAGAACTGACAGGACTGCAGATCTGTCACAGCAATAACAGGTTTCTCCTCTGTGATTCTAATAAAATTCATGAAGCTATAGAAGAGATGAATTTTGTTGCTGTATTTTAATTTGCCCATTAAAAATAAGCCTGGACGTTTTGTTGTATGTAGACATAGGGGCTGGCTATGTCTCTGGGACTGGGTTGCTTCTCCTTTCCATCAATGCTGCGTGACCAGTGAGACCTATTGAGCCCAGGACAGCTCTTTCCACTAGAGAGCTTCTTCATCTGCCCTGTTTTTGGCTATTCCCTAAAGCCTTTCTGAGGGTTCTTATGAATTTCTCTGATGAATTTTGATTTTGCAGTTTGAAATACCTTTGCTCTTGGATGCCTGTGCTGGAGGCAACCCCATGTACCTCCAGGAGCAGAAGAAAATCTGCTCCCAGACCTCAATCCCTGAGTATAAATTCTCTGTCTCTGTTCTGAGCATTGGCAAACACAGCTCTCCACCCAGACACTTGACTGTGACCTGTGGCAAGTGTTCCCTTTGGCAACTGTATGCAAATATAAAAAGACAATTAATACAGCCTTCCTTCCAATCACACAGAATACATATATTTTTTTTTCCCCTTTGGATTCAGATTTTCATGCTGAGAAGGGTGACAGGTTTCCAGGTGATGGCCTCCCCTCTGTGAACAGGGGGAAAGTCTTTTGTAAAGAAGAACAAATTCTGGCAGCAAAGCTGTGCTTTCAGTTACGCTGAGGTTCCTCTCCTTGCCTCTTTTTCCTGAGCCCTTCAGCCAAGGTGGTGGCAACTCTGGGAAAACACATAAACTTAATTCTTCCCAAGTCAAGACTGTTTTGTCAGTGACACTGACTGTAAGTGATCTTTCTCTCTTTATCTCAACCCATGAGCCCATTTTTCACTTCATTCCCTCCCCTCATCCTTTTGGGAAGGGGAGTGTCCAGGTGAGCACCTGGCAGCCGGTCGCTGCCAACCTGCCACACCAGCATCACAACCTCAGTGCTGCAGGGACACGATTCAGAAGGAGCTCTCTAGTTTTGGAGAAAAAAAAAAAAAACCCTAGTCTAAGAAAAAGTCTGTGGCTAAATCTGGAGGTTTATCAGTTGCAAGCCTTTCTCAGGGACATTTGTGCTTGTGGCCCCACTGCAGCCTTGCTGGTTCTACTCGTAAGGAGGCCAGCAACCCTTTTCTCTTACATCTGTTTGCTGGGGGTCTGGCAAGCAGCCTGGCTTACCACCTTACTCTAAATTCCAGGACCGTGGAATGAAAATCATTTGCTGTTAGTCAACCAAAGCTGTCTTTTCTCTCTCTCTCTATTGATTACTCCTGAATAATCAATTGACATTTGGCACAGTCTTATTTATAATAATTCAAGTCAGCAGCAACATAATTTAGAAACTGGCTACTAGGCATGTGTTGGTAATGAATCGAATCCATGGATAATTCAAATTCATAGACTAAAAAATTACATTTAAATAATGTTAAGGTTGTGACAACCTGACAAAATACCACAAATTCAATGTGAAAACTTTTCCTCCCTCCGTGGCTGAGGGGAAAGCCCGGAGAAGACATGAGGAGGGACTGGCATTTGCTGCCTCCCCCATGATCCTGCACCTTTGAGTTCATACCTAATTGACTTCACCTTTGTGATCAGCTGAACTGAATCCCTGCTCCTTCCTCACACACTTCCAGTAGTGTCATTTTATCCCATGGGAGGGAATGGATGCATAGTTTCACACAATAGATTGCTTGGCCTAGTACAAAGTCAATAGAGCGTGGTGTGCAAACCTCCCCTGGTTTTGTGGATTATGGAACTGTTGCACGGAAGCAGGAGAGACCTGAGCTATTCCCTGCTGGCCATTGAGCTTCCACTAACACCCACCTCCTGTCACAGCCCCAGAAACTGCCTTTTTCTCCTTGTTGCATCCTGTGACAAATTTTACTGTGAATAGAACCTATCATGGAGGGTTGCCCTTATATAACAGGAGACACTTGGAAATTTTAGGTAACTTCAAGCTGAATAAACTCATGGCTCCTTAAACAGCTGGTTAACCTGCTCATTTTCACATAGGATTAAAACACCAGAGAAACCCACCCGGTTTGGGTGGGCATGCCTGCAGTCAGTCCATGGACAGGTATTCCTGGGAAGCACGTGCTGACGTGGGTTTGTGCTTTGTGCAGAACACATTATTGGCACCTGAGCTCTCAGAATGGGACAGTCCACAAACATATCTTCTCTGAAAGAACTGGGCTTCCCTGAGGAATGCTCTCCCAGCAGTGTTTAAAAAGCTCTCCCCCTTGGAGGGTCAGAGTCAGAGACTTCAGGCTCAATGCAAATCCTCTCCCCGCAGTATTGGAACTGACAGTGGAGTTTCAAATTCATGGCATCATCATCTCCCTACCTGCCCTATGAAGACTGAACTACAGAGATAAACACGTTAAATGAATTATTAGAGAGCTTATGCATTCAGCAGTAGGTTCATAAAGGCAGTCCTTCATGGTAACCTACTTTATATATATATAATACCACCAAAAAAAACCCCCAGAAAACCCCAGAGAAAGTTCATTGCTGGATTGCAAACACTATGGGGTTTGCAGTGGAATTTCAATTACGGGAAAAAACACTGTCAAGCCCTCGTTCAAACCCTTAATTACCAGCTCTTAACCACCACATACTATTGAAGGAAACTATAATTCACTTTGAAAAGGACCTGGTTTATACCTATAATTAAATTAATCATAATTAATTCCAGCAGCTACTGCTATAACTGTTGAAGGAGAGAAATATTAAAGAAATGCACTGTCAGGGATTGCTTACAGCACTGTTATGATGAAAAAATAAGAGCTCTGCTCCATGTTTCCATTCAATTCTGCATCCAGATACTTAGCAAAAACAGTAAACTCTTTTTCTTCATTTCATTCTTGTTTCTTAATGTGGGCTTCTCTCCAGTCGAAGCCACATCCGTATCTTGGACCTTTACTAGACAACATTTCTAAGATCTGGCCTCTCCTGTCTGCCTAGCAAGTTCATCTTTTGCTGGAGCTATTCTCTGTCCATTACTGCCAACTCCAAATGCTGCCAAGGGATCATCTTTCCAGCCTGTTGTTTGAAGCAACATCATTTCCCCTTCAGCACCCTTCAGCTGGAGCCCTAATCCCATGCAGAAGAGCCTTTCCCGGTGCCTGAGGGCCCTACACCCTCTGCCGTGGCAGAGCCTCTTTCCCTGGATGTGGGAAATGGCAACTTTCCCTCCACCTACTGCTGCCTTGCTGCTTCTGCTTCAATTTTCTGTGTATTCTTGCCGTTCTTTCTGCAGTCTCTGAGCAACACCAGGAAAAGCTAACTGTGAGGAAAACCCAGGCAGAAGGAAGCTCTCAGGGAGCAGCAGTCAGGGCTGGGGGCATGTAATCAGTGAAAAGAGGGTGGAGAGAAGTCACACTTTCTTCTCTTTCTTTAAGCAAAATGACAGACATACTGAAAGGAAGGGAAGTATTCCCCTACAAACTCTGGGTTACAGTGACAGTGCGGTGCATTAACAGATTACAGCATTTTATTGCAGGGTGCTGTTAAACAGCAGGAGACTTTTTGAGCATCAGTGTCAGTATCATGTAATCTGCTAAGTAATAAACTTTTAAAAGAACATGGGGCACATCACATTTCTTGACTTGCACAGTTTGCTCATTGGCTTTTATACGTGTCTGCTTTCTAATTTCACTATCAGAATACATCAAGCTGCTTTTATTCCTTCCTTTCACAGGGCTGGCTTGTTTTTTGTTTTTTGTTCAAAAGGAAGCTCCTTTTAAGTGTATGGATTCATATCCCTCAACAGCCTTCAAACAAATCCAAGTCTTTGGGGCTTTCGGTACATCACCGGCCAGCAGAGCTGCCTGCATTGTTTCTTCTTCCTTGTAGCTCTATGCGTTGCTTCTCTGGCTTCAGCTGCAGTGAAGCCAAAATCTTTGCTCTCTCATGATTTCCAGGTGCTCTCTCTGCTCTGTGAATGGGCTCCCTATGAAAACATATGCGTCTGCATTTTTTAGCAAGGTTAAAGAAAGGACATTTGGCACTTTAAGAGCATATTGCAGGGCAGACTTGAGCAAACTGTTCTTGTTTGAAGATGTGATTACTCATCAACGTCAAATTAAAGATGAGCTGAGATCCTTCACTTGATCAAGGCCTGAATTTCCTGTTCCGAGCTCTCCTGAGAAGGAGCTCCAACCTGAAGTCCCCACCAGAGCTCTTCCCTGTTTCACTAGTGGAAGGATTATTACAACTGACAGAGAAAACCATAAGCAAACTCCTCTTGTAATTCAAAGGAGAACTTCTTTCAAATGTCTCATTTGTCCCACTGTCACCATCTTGTTGTTTCCATAACCTTCTGCCCTCTTCAATCACTTACTTTGCCTATGCTTAAACTCATATATTTCAACAGTCTTTGTTGAAAAGACTGGGGGGAGCCCTTGCTTTTTTTCCCCCCCCCCAAGCTAGGACCTTTTATTTCTTCTGCTGTGACAATTCTAAATCAAAAACTAGAACACTAATTTCAGAACAAGTTTGTTACAACTCAGAAATACATTGCTAAAAATAAGTGTTCTCTACAAAACTGTTAACCTCCAGAAAGCCTTTCTATCCACAAACACAGTGCTAATCCTACTCAGAAATCTGGAAAAGCATGCAAACCAAGTCTTTCTTTCTGAAAATTACTCTCCTAGAATGCTCTCCTGACTGTTTCATGTTAAAACTTCTTTTTCTGTTGCAGTTGCTATTACCACATCTTGAACAGACCCTGCAAGCGAAAACCTCAAAGTTGATTATGAAAAAAATCTTTTAGGAAGCATGTTTGGTAATTTCTACTGGTCCCTCCAAGACTGTCTCCTGCATGAACACAGCCTAACCTGACTCAAGACACCCCACAGGTATTTGTACAAACCAATGAGTGAACTGCATGGGTAAAGAAAACAAATCTTTCAATGTTTATCTGCACTTTTCCCCAAAGGCTTTGAAAGAGAGAGATTCAGTAGGAGGTAATATATCAAGATGAACAGCGTCAGTTAGCAAGGTGTGAGGTCTGTGACTTCCCAAGGAGCTGTGCACATATAGGTGAGAGATTTCGTTCCATCTGATGTGGCTACTGCTGGCAGAAATAAAAAATTTCCTTATAATCTTTCCCAACAGCTCAGCAAGATAGAGTTGATCTTACGCTGCTGCTTTTAAAGACAAGCCTTTGAAAGAAAACAATGCAGACACCCGGACAAACTAGTAGAGTGACAATCAGCTCTCCAAAAGTGAACATTTATCATCGCTGTTGAACAGGTCCACTCTTACCCACTGCTAGGAACAGTGAAGGGTAAGAGCATAAAATGATCACGCCTACTGTTGACTGCCGAGGTCCAGCGGCAGTTTGCCTGTGGGATGCTGTGTGTTTGACACATTTTGTGTTCTGCTTTTAGCCTTGTGTCACACTTCACAATGACAAGGCAGGATTCTTTCTCAGCTGGCAGTACCCACAGAGCTTTGCATCTCCAGCAGGGATGGTTCCCCAGATTTCAGCACAACTCCTCTGCTTCCCACTACGTATGACCTCGGCCTGTCGTTACCAGGAATGGTGTCTCATGAGAGATCCTGTGGGGCAAGCACCAAAGCACAAAGGCAGTGGCTGACCTATTCTGAAATGGCGCTTTGATTTTAAAAGTACTATTAACCTTCCACCTGCAGTTTTTGTTCTGTTAACTTAGAGTATTCACACATACCCTTAAAAGCTGTGATGAGCTGATGGCAGTGATTAATTATCTACAGGAGTTCTGTAATAGATGAATATATATGATATCTCATTTATCAGGGAAATAACCACTTCTTTAAACTCCGTGATCAATCAAGCAAAAAGACACGGGATTTGTTGACAATGCCAGATGCACTTAAGATGAGAGGGTCTTCATCTGGTAAGAAGACTGCTGTTTTAAAGAAATGATTAACTGAGAACATGATGTTCCCAGCTCCATTCTGTCCCCATTCCTGCTCTAAATGCATTCAGTAAGCACCCTGATTATAATTAGCACATCAAACACTGAATTTAAAGGGTAGGATTTTTGCCACAAATGGGATAATAATTTACTTATTTGCCATTTATATGAAGGCTCCAGTGTCCAGTCAAAGATTCAGGTTTTGATGGCTCCTCTAATTTAGGTATATATACAAGGCATCACACTGGATCTCCAAAGGGACCAGGGCTCTGATTAGGTGGTAGAGCGGCCTGGAGCCTACAAAGAACCTCTGAGTTCAGACTTGCTAAGACACCTGCCAACCAAAGTCACAAAAAGATTTAAATGTTTTCACCCTGAAACTGGGCTTGCCGTCCCTGCTGGTTTTGACCGGGGTAAAGTTAATTTTCTTCACAGTGGCTAGTATGGGGCTATGATTTGGACTTGTGCTGAAAACAGTTAGATAAGTTTTCTTATTGCTGAGCAGTGTTTGCACAATGCCAAGGCCTTTTCCGCTTCTTGTACAGGCACACTGGCAAGAAGGCTTGGGGTGCATGGGAAATTGGGAGGAGACACAGCTGGGACAGCTGACCCCAACTGACCCAAGGGATATTGCAGACCATATGGCGTTATGCTCAGTAGACAAGGAGGGGGAAAGAAGAAGGATGTGAGGGACATTTGGAGTGATGGTGTTTGTCTTCCCAAGTCACTGCCATGTGTGATGGTGCCCTGCTCTCCTGGGGATGGCTGAATACCTGCCTGCCCACGGGAAGCTGTGAAATAATTCCTTCTTTTGCTTTGCTCGTGTGTGCTTGTGTCTTTTGCTTTGCCTGTTAAACTATTGTTACCTCAACCGACAAGTTTTCTGAGTTTTACTCTCCTGATTCTCTTCCCAGTCCCTCTGGACTGGAGGAGTGAACAACCAGCTGCGTGGTACCTATTTGCTGTCTGAGATTAAACCAAGACACCTTTCAAGATCTGAGTCTTCCATTACATTCCTTCCTTGACGACTTGGTGAATAAGGTAACATTTGTCTTCTTCTTTTTATTTTATTTAGAAGGTGTTGTTTTCAGTGGTACATTTCAAAAGTAAAAATAGCTTTGAAGCACCTGTTCTGAAATACCCTATTTATTTCGTTTTTCCAGGTGTGAACTAAGAGTTGATGGAAAGCAAAGGGTTTGTCTTTTGCCAGCTGAGTGAGCTCAGGGATCGAGGTTTCGTCTTAGTGATTTAAAATTTGCATTTTATTTTGCTTTGTATGTGTCCATGTTGTATGAAACACCCTGGTCTCATCTGTCCATTCTTCTTCTCTCTCCTTTGTCCACTGATGAAATATAGACAGATTATTTTAAAATAGCAAAATCCCCAGGAAAAAAAAAAGAAGAAAAGGAGAGTCTGCAATTTGCTGGGAGAGGACTGGTGTGAGGGAGCTGCTGTTTGCAAACAGTTTAACTCCTGGCTAATCCAGTGCACCAGGTAAAACCACTTAATGAAGGAAAAGGACTGCTCAGCTATTCTCTATAGAATACATTATGCTTTGGGTGCTGACAATCCTTACAGAGCCTGTAAACAGCAACAGTCTGTGTGGTAACCTCAGTGTCATCTCCCTTTATCTTGTGCCAGCGTGGTGGGATGCCCTGGTCAGAGCAGCACTGGGGAAGGTTTAACTCCTGCCTTCCTTTGTGACCTTGAAAAGGTTATCTACACCTTCAGCCAATATGGCTCTAAGGTGGAAATTTTTAATAGTACTCAGGGGACTTAATTTTCAGGTGATTTGAGAGAGATTTGGATACCAAACTGCCTTAACATGTGCAAAAAACCAGCTCAGATCCACAAATAGTTCTGGTAGAGTTAAACAGATTCCCATCAGGTTGAAAATTGAGTATATGCCCAAGCAGCTATTTTTTCTGAGTTAGTTATTTTGTCTGAGAGTTCATTGTCATAGAGAGCTGTGCTACAGGCTGGCTCAAGCTGCCCAGGTGCTTCACCATCACCAGGTCCCTTGCACCTCCATTTGCCCTCCCCATGCCACGTGTTCACCCATATTTGCTCCATTGTCTCCACCTAGACAGGATGTTTGCTAGACCCTCCTCAAGTCAGTGCTGCTTAGTAAAACCAAGTGTGGAAAATACAGCTACTTTCATGGTCGGTCAATGAGATCAACTGCATCAGTGCTATGTGTGATGGATGCCAAGGCAGGTAGAGAAATTAATGGATAGGAGCTGGGATAGAGAGATATTCCTGTTGGGAAAACCATCATGAGACCAACTCAGTCACCTCACAGAAGGTTGCCCCTGGACTTCAAACCCCTTTGATGCACTTTCTTCTCAAATGTGTTCATGCTGGGCATTACCCAAAGGACCTTTGGTAAGTCACTCTCAGCTGGGGTCTCCACCTGCACAATCATACAAACAGACTCCCTTGTAGAGAGGAGGAAAAGCTCGTGGCAGAACCAAGGAAGGGGCCAAAATGGATGTATGTGTTTTGAAACCTCATTAATCCGGGGCATTTTATGACAGTGTAATTAGCACTAGAGGCTGAGAGGAGTGGCAAAATACATTTATCTCAACAAAGGTGGATAAAACCTGTAATTCTCACCTGAATTATGGTTTTCAAAACCCTCTCCAAGGAGACAGATGTTATGCCAGACCTCACAATTATAAATTTCATTCTTCTTGAAAATAACAAATAGCTAATTAGTTATGGGTACCTCTTGCATTACAAACAATTTTATTGCAAGGAGAAGTTTTGATAATAAACAATTTCTTTGCTCTGAGGCTAACCCTTTGCCCCTCTGGGTGCATTTCCAAATGCACAGTGATCACAAATCACAGCTATGGCAGGGGTAAAGTCAGTGCAAAGCTGTCATTTGTTGAGAATATATTGTATATGAGAACCAGGGAGCACCTGCAGAAACTGATGTGGAATTTGATTAAAACAGTAAACAAAGCAGGTCCCTAAAGGGATTAGACAAATTCACGGACAACATGTGAATGGTGCACTCTCCGAGAATCATAAAGGAATGAGGTCTTACCAATATGCAGGGATACCACCTTAAATATGCCTAATGAAGGATCTCTATCCTCTTCCCCCACAAAAACACACATGCACAAAGTCATGGCTACCAGCGGTTAATGACAGATTTGTTAATTAACAGCATGAGGCAAAGCCAAGGTTGATGTTCTAATAAACAGGTCATTAACTTTGGTAATGACCAATTTGGGAAGATGATTGCTCTTACAAACTGTATTCCATGGCTTATGAAATGCAGCAGTGCAGCTCTGAAATACATCTGGCAGCCAAGACGTTTAACAGAGCAGTTGGTCTGAAGCACTAGCCGTTCCCTGGGAAGCTATCATCCCCATTTTTCACCAGACACATCATGTCACCAGGAATCAGACTAGATGTATTTCAAGCTACAGCAATTTAAATCCTTATAGATGTAAAAATGAAATAAAAACCAGCTTTGAGACAACTGACCATCTTTGCCAAGATTGCTTAGAAAAGGTACTTGATGTTTGTGACTGCTCTTGTCCTGACTGGCTTTTTGAGACTGCTCTGCTGCTATTTAATTCAGACTTTTCACTCTATTTTTCTATGAGGCCAAAGGACACGCCTGTCCAAGGGACTCAGCTACTCCAAGGAGAGAAGTCTTCATCAGCCTGTCACTGTCCGGGATTTGTTTCCTCCCTGCAGAGGAAGGCAGGGTAGCAATGTGTGAAAGGACTGGGATGAATAGTCAAGTTACCTAAAACAGCCACAAGGGAATGGGTTTGAAACAATAACCTGACTTCCCACGACACAAAAGAACGGAAGGCACCTGCAGTTTCACCACACTGCAAAGCAAGCCCCAAAAGACAGCTACTTAGAATGTCTCAAGATCAGTGAACTACAAAAATCTTGTGTTTTGAAACAGAAGCAGGCTGAGATCATGTTGCAAAAAATTCCTCTGTTTGCAGGACCTGTGCCATTTCTTGGTGTTACTGGAATAAGAATCAGAAGCAAAGGAAGCTGACAGTAATGTGTGTCATGAGCCAGAGGATCCATTAGCAGCACTTTGGGGCCTTTTGGGGGATAATTAAACATCCTAAAGAACAGTCACTTAATATCACAGCACTTAGTATTTACTAGAGAGTTAGTAACCAGATAGCAGAGGGAAGAAATAACTCTTTCTATAGTTTATTATCAGATGATTAGAAAAAATAATTTCAAAGTTCTGTATGTTACAAAATTTGGCAAATAGGAATGGTAGCATGAGTTAGACCCTTGCCAATAGGAGTAGGATGGAAATAGATTGTCTTAGGGGAGCAGAGTTCATGGAGGATACTTCAGAAAAGACAAAGAACTTGAAAACCTTTTAGGGAATTAGTCCTGACAGTGGCTGAAATTAGCCTGTGGATCTAGGGTCTGGACTTGTGACACAGAGATAAGAGGTACATACACACATGGCCTTAAAAGTTCTGCAACTAGTAGTGCTGTCTACAGTAAAGCTGTTAAAACGTGACATTTAAAAGGCTAAAGAAAGGCAAACTTTTCCAAAAGAGATAAAACTGAGCTAAAAGGAAATCTGCCAGTGATACACAGAAGTGGCATTTGCTTGTGGCACATGCTTTAGACGAAACTACTGTGCTTTACCAGTGGGAACATAGGTTGTGTATTTTTCTTTTCTCATATTGCCCTCTTGCACTTCAGTCTGGCTAGGCAGTGCCTTTAAGGTGAAAGCTATTTTGGAAGAGGTTACATAAGTAAAATTTAGCAGGACAGGAACAACCCCGCCATCAAGCAGGGATCACTCAGTCTCCATGACGGACAGCCATGTAATCATGAGCAATCCTGAGAGCTGTGCCAGAACTCCCCCAGCTCTTGAAGCCTTGCACTGTTATTTGAGTTCACAAGGACTCTTTCCTGCTGAATACTCCTATGGATTATTCATTCCTGAAAAGGAATGAAAAGACAAATGTAATCACCAATTCAGTCTTCTCACAGAAGCTCAGCATCATGAAAAGCTATATTATACTGTAGGCAGCTATATGGACTTGAACTGGAGGACCAAAAGTACCCAAGAAGACTGTTAGGATTGCTTTCATACCTGAAGAATCAAACCCAAAAATGCTATATCATTTTAATCAATAAACTTTAAAATACAGACTTCTGACTTTCAAGGAAATCCAACTGATTTTGCACCAAAATTTTCTTAATAATATTTTATTTCTTGAAGTACTTTAAATGGCATTTTCTCTTTCTGCAAATATAGCATCACTCTGGAAGCAAAAAATATTGATAAATTGACATGCATAAAAATGACAACAGAAGTGTTTTTGTAAACAGACCCCTTCTGTAATTTGTGATACAAAAAACGTGGGAACCGACACAGATGAAGACTAAAGGGACAGAGGCTGACTACATCCATCCATCGATACAGCACTGAAAAGTCATTTTGAGTGCAGATGGGAATTTACCAACAGAAGACAAATGATCCCATAAGGCAGAAGAGAATGTTACTGAAAATAAAAGTTAGAGATGACAAAGCACCTGCTATCACCTGATGTAGCAATCAGAGCCAACACATTCCAATTGTCCATCCTAAAAAATGGGGTTTATCACTAAAGAAGGTCTCAATCCATTATTTCTTCATTGATGTTATGTCAAATATGTAGGTCACATCATCAGCCTGCTATCTAAGAGTGGGAAAAAACTAGAGAACTCGGTTAAGGACACAGAATGAATAAAATTTACAGGGGTGAGGGAATTATTTTTAAAAGTCACAATCAAGTAGAAATAAAATTCAGCAAGAAGAGAAAAGTGAGCAAACACTCCCTCTTTTTGTTACATTTCTGACTATATAAATTGTCCTAATATTTCAAAGTGACTGGCACGTTTAGGTCTTTTCATCTTTGTGGGCTGAACTTGAGAGACGAATATATAGGCCAAGCCTTTCTACAGTGCCCCAAACTGAGGCTGAGATAGCTGAAGCTGGATATATCCAGGATAAAATAAGAGATGCAGTATTTAACAGAGAGGTGGCTCTCCCTTGGAGATCACCTGCTGAAGGAGATCGTAGCTTCAACTGCTTTTGAATGGATGGTGGGGGTTTTTGACATAGACCTTTCCATTCTTACAGCCTTTGATTTTGCTCCACGGGAATCCTTTCTTGTCACTGAACCAGGAAAAGACTAACTGTAGAAGTTTAGCATTATCAAGGCCAGACTAGGACCAGAATTTACTTACTCCATCAAAGGCAATGCTGGATGGAATAAGATGCATAGTCCAGTGTCTTGTGCATCCCGCAAAGCTCTTAGCAGTGGCTTATCTCTGTTCATATGGAAATTTATATCGATTTCACTGGGAAGAGATTTAAGACAACACCATGCCCCAGCTCTCATGACTCACACAATATTTGTTGTCTTTCTTAAAACACCAGCTCCTGCACTCACGTGATCACACAGGAATCTCAAATGCAATCAGCGCTATGGGCTATGCAGAAAAGCTTGCAGAATCAGTGCACTCAAAGGGAAGAGAAGGCATCAGAAAGAGAAAACCACATGATTTAGGGAGCTTTTAACCCTCAGATATTCTCTCTCCTTGCAATCACCATTCCTCCAAGTTATGTGAAATAATGCAGGTCATTTTGGCTAGTCAGGGAAGGGAGACAGGTGAACAGAGGCACATTTGCATTGGTACCTGGACTCTATCTGCAATACAAAGATACCTGCAGCCAAATGAAACAGCAGGGAAAAAGGAGCAGGATTTACACTGGTTTATTTGGAGGGGTAACAAAAAGTGTACTCTAGTTTCCACCCAGACTTGAAAAAGATACCTTTGACTCAGAAATTGAGTTGAGGCTCCCACTGGTAAGCTGTGCAATTCACTCAAAGGTATTCTTAGCAAAGATAACAGGGAAGGAGCCAACACTATTAAACACAAGCAGTGAGTGCAGACAACAAACAAGAACATGCCGCAAGGTTGCATCCATGCTTCGGAAACAGGATACTAGGACAGTGATTTGCAGCTCTGACAGATGCACAATACAGCACTTGGCTCTGAGATTGTATCTGTGGTCATTGGAAGAAACAATTTGATTGCATCTGGGGGAATTGGGATTTTTAAAAAGGGAATTAATCTTCAAACAATTCAATGACCTTTGCTAACTTCTGAAAAAGAAAAGAACTCATATGGATTTTTATATTCAATGTGCATTAGTTGCTCATTCTCTCTGAGGTGATTTGCTTTAATTTTTTTCCAGTTTTATTTGCATAAAACACAGACTGCATGAAAAGACAAGCCAGCAAGCTTTATACACGTTTATACAGGATTTTGCTGTAGTATTTTTGGTAGTTTTGATAGGGTTTTTTTCAATATTTGCAATCTCCCATCATTTCTGTTCCAGAGAGACAATTTATTTTCAAACATAGCTGTACACAGCCCTCTCGGACACGACCTGTTTCCCAGCCTTCCACTGCCGTTAAAGCCAAATCACATTTATATTTAACAGCTTAATTTTCCAAATTGGTTTTATCGGTGACCCTGTTGCCCCGTGAAGGCAGCGCAGGGGGGAGCTACGACCTGAGCTGTGTGCCCAGCTGCATTGCTGACCTGCTGGCTGACACAACAGGGCATCCCTCTGCCTTTCTCTCCTCCAGGCTTTTGCCAATTTAAGACGCTAAATCCCTCAGAGCAGGAACTGCCTTTTGCTGAAGGGCACACAATGGAAGTGTTTTGTGCCCGACATAGCAACAAGATGGCCAACAGTGAAGGAAGCTCAAGGCAGAGGTGAGCTAACAAGCCCACAGGAGAAAGGCACAAACTACCTGCAAAGGACAAGCTACAATATGCATCTTGTCTCTTACATGGCTTGCATGACTCTCTCAGCCTGACTACGCTTTTCTTCTCATACAAGGAACTGTAGTTCATTTTCTGCTCCTTGGCTCTCTGATATCCAGGTTATTTTCCCTTATTACTCTAAGAAGAGTCACCAACTGCACTTTCTTTCCAGTCCTGCAGCTTCCTGTCCCAGCCTCGCTCCAGATATGTTAAGAATATCTCAGGCTTGTGAAATGTTTTTTGGGTTTTTTTATTTAAGCCAGAGAAGAATAAACAATCATGAAGGGGAAAAAGAATAAATCCAAACTGTGAAAGGGGGCATTTTTAAAACCTTATCCCATGACAAACAGGTTGAAGTCTTTTTCTCTCATTACAGTGCAGAAAGCTCACACCTTCCTTGAAGAGGTTCAGGATTAAAATACAAATAATTTTTGAGATGGAATTCAAGCAGTAAAGTGTAAAAGAGTAGGGCAAATGCTCCTTGGTGAAGCAGCAATGGCAGTAGATCAGTATCTGTGATTCTGTGTATAGAAATGGAGAGATGGACCCATTTATGAACCAGTCAGTGGCACACAGAAACCACCTCCAGTCGCACCAATAAGCATGTGCCTACGCTCAAAAAGAGATATACCCCAACACACCAGTTTAGAGAAGTGCTAATGAGGTCTCAATTTCCAGGTTATGCTTGGATGTCAGTCTTGAATTGACAAAAGCACTGCCATGGAAGGGAAATATTTTAATTTCATGTGTGCCAGAATTCTATCAGTTTTCAGACATCTCTATTTCTCCTCTCACAAACCCTCTTAAAATTTATCCCCTGGGAATATTGCTCAATTGCATAGTGCCAACCAGGAACTGGAAAGAACAAACTGACTGAAAAACATGCAGACCTTCAAAGGCAGCAGAAAATTATTCTTGCTGGAAAGGAGATTGTGGCACTAAAAGAAAATAATGTGGCTTATCTGTGCAGAAGAAGTCATTCTGCCAATCTTTTCTCACCCTTATCAGCAGCTAATTGCAGAAGTGCTGACGATCTCTGTGGCAGTGAGCACTCAAAGATCAATAGTTGGCTTCAGTCTGTCAAGCCAGTTATTCCATTGCAGACTATGGAATTACTCCGGCCCTTATTCTTCTTTGCAGCTGTAGTTTCAGAGCTGCTAGCACCCCTTTGGGGTGAGACAGGAGGAAAGGCTTCTGGCAGCAGGATGAGAATAAAATGTGTGTAAGACCAAAGGCCAGAGGCAAATTATAGGGACTTTGCCTGTACACATGCACAGGCAACATGACCCTACTATATTGTGTTCTCAACAAGACAGCTGTAAGCCCTGAACATCTGGGATATATAGGGCATAGGGAAGGACAGATAGGGGAAACAGGGAGAGAGGCATTCAGGAAGTGTTTGAGAGAAGTCAGAATGGACAGACATGGCAGATGAACTACTACAGGTGGGATGGCTCCAGTAGGACAGACTGCAATAGCATGAATATGCCATGTGATATATGACATATAACATGTGACAGGGCTGTCTGAAGGAGGGATCTGTGAGCTGGGACTGCTTTCAAAATTTTCACATTGGAGGGGTTTGGGCAAAACCAGAAGGGTTCACTCTGCTTTGAGCAAAATAACTTGCCCGGTATGTTATACAATTAGAATGCATCTGAAATTTTCAATGTAAAGAAGTATAACAAACAGCAATTCTTTTCAGTGATTTTTTCCCCCCAGAAACAGAAACAGAAGGCAAAGGAAATTAGTACAGAAAACTTCTGTTTTGTTTAAAAGAAAAATGGACATTTTGACATGTCTTTTTTCAAAGGCATTCAAAAGTTTTTTCTTCATCACAGAGGCATTCCAAATCTGACCTGTTTGTCCTTCAGACTGTCCCATCTGCTGCTTTAATAGCTTCTTAATATATTCTCTACATAATCAATATTTACGTTTCAGTAGCAACTAGCAGCTTCAACAGACACCATAGCCCCCATAGCGTTGAAGTGAAAGGGAGCTGTTCCTCTCTAGTCAGATAAGAAAGACAGATTGAGGAAAGGGAAATACAAACAGGTAATAGAAATTATTTACACAAGGTGATTTTTCAGATCAGACACAAACCTGGGATTAAAGCTGAAGTCCCTAGCTCTGATGGGGAGCTTTCAGGACTCCAAACACAGCTATTCAAGACCAAAGCTTCCCTCAAAGTCAAAGCTTTCTTCAAGTCCACTGAGCTCTCAGTCTTTTCTAAGCCCAGCCTTAAATTCTTTATTCAGAATGGAAAGGTGGGTACTGTTCAGGTTTAAGTCACTAAACTTATCCCTGTCTTTGCCCTCACGGTTAGAAATTACACAAAAAAGAGAAAGATTACAGGAATGCTGGGAGCCCTAAATCCACTGTTGACTGCCATGAGTGGGAAACACACGAGACTGGTGGACTGATATGGACAGAATTGCAATGAACATCAGACATTCACGGTACCAACAGCTGCAGATGGACTATGGTCCATCTTCTTTCATAGTCCAGAAAACAGAACCGGCTGCTTTTAGGATGTAATTCATCTAAACTATTAAGGCAACTAACTTGAGGCAAGATCATCTGAGAATAAACAGCAAGATTAATTAGAAAAGTATTTGTTAGACTGATGTGTGGGTATGGACATGGGTATGTGACTTCACCCCAAAAACATTTTTTATGATGGATTTCTTTATGTGGATAATGCACAGCAACCCACAGGGCATCCTTAGACCTCTGGTGGTCTCTGCCATTGATGGGATCATGTAAAGAGGTGCTGAGCTTTCCACCTCTGTTCCGTGATGGCCGCTACTGTAATAAATCCATTGAAGCCCTGTTCAGGTGTGAGAAAGCCAAAGGAAAGCACTTGTGCACTTTTTGCCAGTTGAGGTCCAATCCCAGTTGATTGATAGATTGAGCAGAGCCTGGATGCTTGATGGAAACATTGAACCAACATTACTTCTGTCAAGATAAGTTATTAATTGGTTCAATGGCAACAAAACTTCAAGACATCATGAATCGATACCTTAGTAATTGTTACATTAATTACTGTCTGTCATCATCTTCTAAAGTCCTTTCTGGAGTTCATATTTTATGAAAGTTATCTAGCTGCCCTGCTAGAAGGCTGTAGGCAATTTTCTTCATTTTTAATTTCACAAATGAGGAAGCAACCTTCCCTTTGAATAAAAGCACTCTTACAGTTTCCAAGAGAACTTTGTTTTCCATGGCATTTTTTTTAAGTTTCACAACATGGAGACCTAAAGGATGGGGTGAGGGATAAACTATCAGGGTCTGATACATGTAGGTAAAGAAGAAAGAGCCACTGTGCCTTTGTGAATAAAACAGAGGGCAAACACTCCCAGGGAATATATGTTACAGAAAGGGTCAGAGGGCAGGTTGGACTGTGGCCCAGAGGACCTTCTTCACTGCAACACCCCACCACAGCATTGAAAGGGAAGTGCAGACCAGCATTCAACATCATTATGTCCTAGTCAAGGTCAGATTACTATGAGGGTTTTGATTAATGCATAAAATGCAATCAAATTAGCTGAGTCGGCACCCGGCTCTGATGTTCGTTAAAGAAGCTGCCATGCTCATTAGATGGAAGCAAGCCACCTAAAAGGTCAAAACTAATTCTGAAAGCCCTTCTAAGACTCAGGGTGGCAAAGCAGGGCGAACCTGGCATGACAAAGAAACACACAGATGCCTCAGCCCTCGAGCACTTCTGCTGGACTGTGTCACCATGGTTTTCAATATGCAGCACTCGTCAGTGGCATTTATCCCACTGCCAGCCCTTACAAAAGGATCGTGTCCTCACCAGGTGATCACTGATTTGCTCAAGGATATTTAGGCTATGACTGAGCTCAGAGCTAAATCCAGCTAACAAAATATAATTTGAGAAAATATAATTTGAAATGCTTGCAAAAGTAAAAAAGACTAATATTCTGGTTGTTCCTCACTTTAAAAGTAAAAACAAGCAGGGTATCAGTAGAGCTCCTTTGTTTTTAGTTTGACTACACATTACACTTAGGCACAGCTGTAATTATGGACAGAGCAGATGAAGAAATTAGTCAAAACTGCTGTGATTACTAAACTCACACAGACAGGTGGGAGATCATATTTTGCAGGATTTCCATTAAGCATTGATCAGCAGACACCAGACTTGGAATAATAAACTGTAAGGAACAAACTGATATGGTAAGGTTTTTTACTGGAATAAAGGCAAGAAAATTGCTGAATTAATGCTGACCTTTGTAAAATAATAAAGCCACAAACCCATAGAACAAAGATTACAGCAATAATGTTTAACAACCACTGAGAGCACTTCCCCCTGTTGTATTTCATGAGTAAGAGATACTATGACAATATGGATGAAGAGATTTGCCAGCCAGGCTCTCTATACGAACCTGTGTTACCTGTGTCTGAAAGTGTTGGAAAATGCTGGAGTTTTAGCAAGCCTCTGCCATATTCTGATCCAGATGTACCCACTTTTGAGTATTTTGGTCGAAAGGGGCCAGGCACTCCAGTCTTTTTTAAAGTGTCTAAACATCGTGTGAGAAAAGAAATTGGATGTGTATCCTAGGAGGAAAGAGAATAACCCAGGCAATAGAGAGGCAGGTGTACAGGGATTCCTTACTTAAACCATATTTATCCAGGCTATCTGGTGACAGTTTATTCCATGAAAATGAAGTTATGTCAGTTCTGAGTTTATACAGTCAAACAATACTGTTTGAGAGGCACAGATTTAAATGAGAAGTCATTTTGAAGCAGTAGATTGAAATGCACCAGTCCAAAAAACTAGAGCCAGTGTATTCTGAAGTCACCTGTATTTCAAAATGAAGTTTTAAAATGCTATTGAAATGCTTCCCTTTTCCTTTCAGCTTACCATCAGTCCCCAGTGGAAAACAATATGCAGTCACATAAACTTCTCCAGCCCTGATATGAAGTTGGGGTAAATCATTCTCACAAGCTTACTGCAAAGGCAGGAATGTACTGCAATCCACAGGCTTAAGCCCTAAACAAATTTGGCTGTGGCAAAATTAACACAAAGCTGAAACCTTCTCTGTCCTTAAAAAAATCATTGAGACCAAATTCTTCTCACTGTATCTATTTTAACAAAACAGTAAAAAAAGAAATGTAGGCTATTAAATAGAAAAACTGTCCCTGCTCATTTTTCAGTTTGCAGCATTTGCAGGAGGATGGGTTTAACATCACAGCTTCCAGTTCTTCATACACATTTCTACTGCACCTCCACATGAACATTGCAGGGGGAGGGGGATCATTGCCTTCATTTTGCTATTAAAATGCTAATAATCTGGAAGTCTTTTTCTGATTCATCCAGTCCTCCCAAGATTGGTTTGCTTAAATTGGAAACATAGCCAAGTAATGTCATGAGCTAAGCCATTCACAGAAAAACAGCTCTGTGGCTCTAGAAGCCTGTTGCTTCACACGGTGACAAGTCACATATCCCTTTTTCCAAAGCAGCTTTGTGTACATGAATGTGCGTGACTGCATGCATATATATATTTCATATAAATACATACGTATCTATATATGTTTCAGAAAAGAGGTAGTATCAGGAGGAATAAGATTATAGTTTTGTGGGCAAAAATCAGAGTTCTTCCTATCCTTTGTTCGCCATAGCAACTCTCTCTCACACACACATAGGCAGAGGAAGAGGAAAAAGAAAAGCTCCGACATAATTTTCAACCAGGCCTTCTCCAACAACAAAAGCAAAGCTTTTATCTTTTAGATGGGGATAAAATACTATTCTAGCAGCTCATTGCATAGGCACGCATGAACTTGTCCAAACAAGTACACATTTCCATTCCCCTGCCTAGGAATTTAGCCCAGCCTATTAGGAAATGCCTGGGTACTTCCAACATGAACATTTCTGTGTCTTATAATTGTTGTCCCACTAGCAGCTTCCTGCTTCCTAAATTCCTAGGACACTGACAGTTTCCTACTTACTTCATGTGCATTGATACATATACAGAGAGACATGTTACTTACTAGTTCATACTTCAGTTTTCCCGCAAGACTAAAACTGAGGCAGAGGGTAACAGGAAAGGTTATCATGTTTTACCGACCATGACGTGTTTTGGCAGTACTTAAAGAGCCCACATGATAGCATCAGGATCACACTTTGCAAGATGCCGTACAAACACATCTAGGATATACGTAAGTCAATTATACATTTCCAGTCCTTCCTGAAGACCCCAGAGCCTGAGGATATGAGCAATTCCTGCCAAGGTCACATGAAAAAAATTCACTGGCATCATCAAGCCCAAATTAAGCAAAAAATGTCTGCGGTTTACAAACAGGTCACTGCAACACAGGGAGGTTAAAGGACCCGCTCCCGGACACGCAAAAAGTTGCTTTCAGAGAGGCTTGAACATAAATCTCCCAAGTCCCCCTTGACGTCTTAAATGCGACCTATTTGCCCTCAGACGGGAACATACATTGCTCTGTCTGCTACTTTCCTTTGTGTCTCTTTTTTCCTTCTTCTAGAGAGAGCACCTTCACTCTCTGAAATATGCTACTAGAATTATGGAAAAAAATAATGTAACATCCACCCTCAATCCAAGCCTGATGTCAGAGATGTTCTTTTGCAACAGCTACACCTGTAATATTTTTGAGTACCTGCAGACAGCTGTAGCTAGTCTATAACTGAAGTTATAACACACAACTTCTTCTGTAGAAGGGATCTGATCTGCCATAGTTTTCCCCCAGCTTTAAACTGAGGCTCCATTGACTTTTAGGTAACAACTGAGTGTGCCAGTCTTCAAATAAAGTCATTAAGAAAAGGCACATCTAAATGGCCTTCTTGGACAAAAAAAATATGAGTGTAATTTGCTTTCCCCCCTTGTGTCACCTCCTTCCAGCCATTTTCAGTATGTGCGCCTGGTGGCCCAAGGAGACTTCCGTGGTGAGGATGAAGAGAAAGCAAGGTGACACTGAGCATATCTCATGACTTTAAAAAACCCAGCTTTTTCTACAGCCAGTGAGGTTGAGGTTGTGGGAGAGACGTAGATCCCCACTTAATGAGCCTCTTGTTACCACAAGAAGAGCACTGGCAGCTCACTGCTGTGCAGCAGGTTACAATGGGGCTTTGTAGAGCCAGTACTGCTAAAGTACTTCCCTATTTTATATTGCCTACTGTGGGCATCTTTGAGCTGCTGATCTACCTGTTATTTCTCCCTCACACACTAAGCGTGCCACTTGCCAAGCAAGGCAAGTCACTCTTACAGACTGGAGAATATTGCCTTCCTGCTGCTGTCCTAACACTCGGGAGAGCCTGCATTTGCAGAAGAATGATTGATGACAATAGAAACACATTTTCTTTGGGTTTCAAGGTCACGAGACAAGTCTAGCTGGCATGCAAATAGCTGAAGCCAAAGAAGGACCATTTCTGTTTTGATGCACACACACTAAGTGCTGGTCTCTGCAGCTGCAGCTCTGTGACCATGAGTTCCCAAACTGTGTATGCAGTGGGATCTCAGGCACATCTACCCAAATTGCATTCCCACACTGGGCTGCAGATACACCCTCAGAGAATCAGATGATGTTCCTCTCCACTAGCTGCACGCTGAATTTTTAGTTTCCTCTCCTAAAAGAGTGCTTAGAATTCTTTTCTCCCCACACTCCCCCATCTTTGATTCAACACCAAATTAAACTGCCCTGAATGTTACCTCCCGCATTTTTTGAAAATGCATCTCTACTCGGTAGAAGGCTGAAAGGAATCGGTAAATAAGAGACATTGCCACCAAGCCAGGAAAAGCTCTGCTGTACCCAATACCCTCACACGCGTCGCTTGTTTGTATGTTGTCATTCACACTCTTGCTTGCACAACACGGTGATTGAGCATTTCCTCTGAGTAAATGTGTGCATATCCTCTTTACTGAGCCATACACACATGCACAAGGTCTCCTTGAGGACGTAAATTCATTTTCCTGTCTTTTTAGCAGAGTGGCTGATTTCAGTCTCATTAGCTGATCCACACTGAAACTTCCTTGAGCCATTCATTGAGGCAAATGTCTAGGAAGGTGAAACTAATGTTACTTATTCCCATCTAGGCTGAACCAGTTCATTTACTCAAGTCAGACATATTAAGAGCAGTAGTCTACTTCATAGCCAAGATTTTTAGAAAGAGGTGGCCAAGGGGCACTCAGCAAAATCAGCATTGATTTTTCAGCACTGCTTGGAACACATCCAGATCTCATGGGGCCAAAATAAAATAAATACAGGAAACAGGCCTAAAAATTGTTAAGGGGAATAGTATGTACAGGACTGTCAGTCAAATTTCGTTTGGGCAGGTGAGAGGAAATGGGTTAGTAAGGAATAAAAGGCTGAAGTAATTAACCTCACTTAACTTGGGTTTATGAGGGCAAAAGACCCTGTCAAGTTAATGTAATACTAATTTTGGAAAAGTCCTAAGGTTGCTGCCACAAAGATTGCATCCTGCTCCGACTTCTGTGCTTGGGACCATGAGGACCATCAATCACTAAACTTCAGAAGAAGATGAACAAACTGAATGGAGTTATAAGGAATTAATCGACAAGTCGTGATTTTTGGGGAAATCTCCAGCAGACAGGAAGATACTGCTAGTGGATATGCATACTCACTTGCAATTCTTAGATACCCTGAACACAGGAGCAAAGTTACAATGAGAAACTTCCTCCTGCTTTTGTAACCTGTCAGCCTGAAACATCTAGCTTACTTTCTCTGTCAAAGAGGTTATGGTAAACTTGAAAACAACTGGAACTTCTCCAGACTGCTGCTGTCCCAGCAGACCTCCCTCTGCTATTCATTTATGACTAGTCTTAATTGTTTATCTCTATGTCTTGGGTTTGATTAATACTAATTGACTGTCAGAAATGCAGCCGAGTGCCCAGTGCTCTCTATGTCATCTTTAATGGGAACAGGACCCATGAAAAAGAGTTTGTTTCAATGAGCTCCAGCCTTGCCTCCACCTAAAATGTCAGTCCCTCACAGTCTCAGCTCCATGGGGTAGGCAGGGGGGCTGTAGTCAGGATGCCAGGACCAGAGCATGGCAGCTATTGCTGTCCTCCATGCACACCTGCAAACTGAATTCATAGTGAGATGCAATATTTATGTGTCTTCTCAAGCCTCACATTGCTCAGCACCCTCAGTGCTCCCACAGTGACCTGGCCTTTGCCACTACTTAGTTATTTTCCACAGCTGCCATCAATAAACAGTGATGTGAGGTCTCTAAAATGCCCTGAAGGTTCTGCTTTTGGTCAAATTCAACCGGGCTCACTTGAAATTGCCATATCTATGAAAAATGCTATTTTTTTGCTGCAAACAGCTGGAACAAGTACAATTGAATTTATATGAAGACCGGGTTTGTTTCTGAGCTGATGACTCATGTTCTTGTCTATTTCTGATTAAATATTATCCTTGTAAATGGCATACACATTTTTTCATGTTTAATTGTCATGGCTGGAGGGATTTAATCTATGCATCAATTCAATAAAATGTTATCATTGGCCAGCCACAGAAAATGCAATCAGAGTGCCATTGCATGCATGGCTATGAGACATAGATGTGTACTCTTGCTTTCAGGGGAAGGCATTCAAGATGGGAGCTGTTTCACTCAAAGAGAAAGAAGCAACTAAAAAAAAAATCAAACTGACGCTGCATTCACAGAGCCAGATGTCTTATATGCAAACAAAAGTCACAAGCAGTGAAGGAGTGATCCCAGTACACTGTGATATTTAATTGATGCAAGTTTGATGTTCAAAAAATCAGTGGGCAATTCCCACATATATGTGTTCACCAACAGGAAGGAAAGCAGCTGGGGTGCTAATGGCATTATCCCAATCCTTCTGAAGGCAATGAAAGTTATTTTCAGGCCCATCTCTGGGAATTGCCTCATGTCAAAAAACAAAGGTTTTGAGGTGCTCAGGGCTGGATTTTTTGGCTGTTTAATTCACACCAGTTAGGCCAGGTATCCAAAAGAGCTCAGCTCCTGCTAATGTAATTCTGACAGATTTTTTTCAAGCGTCTCTCTATTGGTATGCAACATGCTAAGAGGTGCTGAAGATTTGGCAATGGTTTGTTGTTGAGACCTGTTAGGTTTAGAAGTGACAACATTACTGATTCCTTGCAGGAAGGGCATTTTCTTCAGCTGTGGCATCTGTTCAAGTCCCTGAGCAGGTTTTGAGCTGACCAGGCTGCTTGTACTGAGGAATCCCACTGCCCTGCTGACTGCCTGGGGGCACATCAGCATATCTGCAACATGGGTTTCGAATGAGCTGCCCACAGCCTATAGAAAAACCTCCCACCACTCATTTCCAGTGTTTGTGGGAAACTCTGCAAGCTGCTGGAAGAAGACAGGCCATCGCCTCTGCATGAAAACAAGTGAGAGTACATTCCTCCCCAAAACATGCAGTGTCCAAATGAGATCAGATTGTTCAGACTCCCATGTGGAGGGGACCAGCATTTGCAATTGCAATGCATCAGGAGATAATCATGAGTTAATATAGAGCAATGGTAATGAACAATAAAGGATGCTTTATATAGTTTTATAATCATCATACAGCACCATTATTCCCAAATGCACACATAAATCTGCCAAAGGAGGCAGCTCTATGCCGCAGACACTTTTATATGTATTTAAAAAATGGGATAAAAGTCATATCAATCCTTGGCAGAGCTAATTTAGCATCGCACAACATTTATCATAATACCAGTACCATTAAACTAGATGCCCACTGCACCGTCAGCCGGTGGCAGTTTATTGCAGGCTGCAGACAACCGGCGCACTGTCCAGACATGGGCTTTGCAGGCAAGAATAAAGCACTTCTGGAACAAAGTAGGGAACCCAAAATTTCCCTCTGTGCCATGGAACCTGCTAAAGAAAGCTAATGGAGGTTCAGATGCTACAGATTTTCAGTGTGGTTTGCATAAAGTCCTCATAAACCCAGACAACTGTTAAGTAATGCAGTGTAAGCTGGGATGCAGCTCCAGGGGCAAAAGGAGATGATACTGCAAAGGGATGGGTTCCCACCTACTGAAGTGCTTGTGATACAATCCAGTACACATAGCAGGACTGCTGATCACACATGCTTGGAGTAAGTCAGATCCGAAATGTTTTTCCCAGCCCAAGTTTTCAGAAATTGTAATACCAGTACTCAATATCAGAAAAAATCCTAGAGCTGAGGGCTTGAGTTTCCCAAATTAGGCTGCAGAGAGGTGGTTGAAAATTTACTTACCTACTTCAGAAAAACTGGACTTTCAGCTAATCACAGGCTCACCCACAAAGGTCTGAGATAGTTAGGCTTTTGCACACCTTAGTATTTCACATTTCTGTGTTTCACATAGGCCACAATATCATCTATATGGAAAGTATTGAACCAATTTTCCCTTGTGCGCGTCTGAAAGTGAAGGTGTGCACAGCATAAATGGTGTGTCCTGACACAAAGCGCAGCATCAAACTTCAAACATTGCTGTGGATTTCACCCTTCCAAGTTACACCCTTCCCGACTGCCAGGGCAATCACAGCCATTAATCAGCTTCTGCAGGCCCCCAGATGAACCCTCCTCTCTGACTTTCCAGAGAGGTCCGTATTTATTTTTCAGGATTATTTGCAAACATTGCTGTCTGCTGCTTAAACACACAAGGTACGTCTGACCAAATATTTTCACTCCTCGGTTTGTGACCTAAGACAGAAATCTGAGGCTATTTTGAGCAATGCTTTAATAGCTGTATATATTCAGTGAGCTAAGCAATCTTCAGAAGAGTGACAGAAATGCAGAACTGGAAGAAACCAAGTCCAGCTTTAAAAATGGAAAACAAAAACCAAAGTCCCTGCTAGTATAGCTGCAGGCAATCCAAAAGGCATGTCTGAGCTGCTTCTAATCATATCAGCCCTACTCCCCAGCAGGAGGTGAGGGAGGAAGCGTGACACTAAACTGACAAACATACCTTTTATTTCACATCAGCCAGACTACCATGCTGAGAGATGTGATTCAGGCTTTTCTTAGGGAAACTAACTCTGGCCTGTTGGGAGCATCATTTTAGCAGCCAATCAGTGTGATCCCAATTAGACAGAAGTCAAAGCCTGCGACAAGCCCCTCAACAAGGGTTGGATCCTGCACCACAGTCTGCAAACACAACTTCCTCTACCATTACTGTCCCTCCTGGCAATGTATCCCACCCCAAAGCCACTTGCCTGCGTGTGCTGCTTCGCCAAGCAATGTGTCCTGTGCCACGACACAGGTGGGAAGGATGTGACCTCAGTGTTGTGTGGAGCAAAAGGAGATTATGGAGAAGGGTCACAGACCTGTGCACTCCTGAGTCTGCTTACGGTAAGTGGTTATATGCAACTGTGAATACATCAAAAATAATTTCATTTTAAAACAGACAAATTTGCAGCAGCTCAGCAAGTGAGAGCATGCATGAGCCAAATGGCCCAAGTCCAGATTAAGAAAGACCACATGTTGCATGGAGATGTCTGAGCTACCACGGCACCCTGCAGCTGGAAAGGACACTTTCCAGTAAGAGCCACCTTGCTGCAACTTTTAATCATTGTGTACATTAACTATCTCACTTTTACAAGACAAAAGGGCATTGCGTAGAGACGGACTAAGTTGACCACTTCATCATTTAATTGCCCTTGTTTAATTATTACCGTTTGAATCACAGACGTATTGATTTCTCAGAAAGACCCTCCAGACCTCTCACTGGGCTCTACCTCAAAGTGAACTAACAAGTGTTGGGGAATGAAGTCTGCAATATAAATAATTTAAAGCAATGTATCATCCACGGACTACATTAAAGAAGAGTGTAGGTAAAACATAATTATAAGCCATGGCAATACCAGTGAAGAGGATAAGCTGTCATTCAAATCAAGCTTTGATTTTCCTATGAGTAAATTTTAGGGGGTTTCTTCAATGACCCAACTCCAAATGTCAGAATCTCAATTTTTGTTAAAAATAAAATTATTAGGACACTGGGAATGAAAAATATAAAAATATGCCAACAAAATTCAAACACAAGTTAAAAAAAAGGAAGCAAAATTAAAATAAGACATCCAAAGACAGAGAAAACTGTTTGGAAAAACAAAGATTGCTCTGCCAAAGCTATGATTTTTCAGTCCATTTCTGTGCTTGAGATCAGCAGGGTGAGAACATAATTATAAAGGGAACCCAGTACCTTCCAAGTTCATCACTTGCTCAAGAAGCCAAAGTCCAAACAAATTTAGCAGCATGGATGCGAAGGGGCAAGATTTTGAGAACACAGCAGTGAAATGGCAATAAATCCTTCCTTTGTGTTATTTTGTAAAGATTCTTAGTACTATTAAAAATAACTTTATTTCACCAAAGGACTCAGTGACAGAATTATTGCATGCCAACCTAAATTACAGCCTGTCAACAGAAGCAAAAGCCTTAAGACAGGAAAAGACATTGTTGCAACCTGTGGCAGCAGGAAGTAGCCAAGATGGTTTAATATGAAAACGTAGGCAGTGCCCTGCACCCTTCTAGTCAAAATCAATGGGCCTGAAGTTTAGTGATCTGCCCAGAAAGCAGCATAAATGGCAACACTTATCAGCACTGTGGTTTCTAATGAATGCTGCTAACACCATGGACGGCAGGTCTTCAGCACACTCAGCCCAGCAGAGCTTTGCAACCCTTGTGAGGGACACAGTGGGAAGAGGATTGTGCAAGGCCATGGTACAAGTCCTAAACATTTTGCTCACAGAGTTACGCAATTTTTGAAAAATACTAACTCTCAGCAGAGAGCCAGTTTGCTTTTAAGATGCCAGTTCTCCTTAGGGCAAAGCAATATCTGAAAATGTTAAATGAATGACACCTGAGAGTTTAAAAATAGGGAGAAATATTTTTGAAAACCAAAGGTTTGGGGGTTTGCATTTGTTGGGTTTTTCTGTACATTCTCGTCTCCACATTTTAAGACAAAAACCTCAGAATTTTTCTGCTTAATGTGAAAACAGTGTATATTGGAGCATATTTCCTTCAGCAGAACTCATTCTCTGAATAACTGTGTAACATTCCAGCTTTTTAGGTCTGCAGACCCAAAACTGAGGAGCAAGCAGTGATATTTATGCAAGGTCATAGACCCATTTAATGGAAATGGATTTTATGGTTCCCCAGGCTGCCACACATTTGTGGGGAAAATCGCTTTTGCCTTGATCTGAACCAACTCCCAAGTGACTTCAAGCAGGAACTAAAACACCCCTAAATGTTTTGTGGGTTAGTGTTTTCCCACCTCTGTAAAACAGGTTCCTGTCAGTTTGGCAGGGTGGGAGGCTCACATACAAGCGGAACAGGGAACTGTTTCAATACCTTACAGCAAATCAGTCCCTCCTACATCTGTTACTACAAACCCTGATAGCCCAGGGTAGCCCAAAATTTTAACTCACGTCACAAGAAAAATTAATCAGCTGGAGTTCGGTGTTGCTTTCTCCATCTGCACATAGGACAACCACAGGGCTAAGAAGCCAAAACGGGCCCAGCAATGTTTTGAGCTAGGTATGCAAGGCAAGCAGGTAGGCAGTGAAGAGAAGACATAGTGACCATGATGGGACAGGATAGGAGCTGTTCTCTAAAGAGGATAATCAAGGGAAGTGGAAAGTAGGAGACCTGTTACGGAGTTAAGTCTCGTGCAAACTTTAAAGTTTCAATATATATTTCTCTTACTTTAATTCCTGTTGAAAATGATGCATTCAGAGCACTTGGAATGATTGCATCAACATACACATTCCTTATAATTAGCAACTGCTGTTACAAAGGCTAAAAAATCTGGGGAGCTGGTTACTATTGGCATTTAAACCACTGTGTATTTTAAAGGAATGCATTTTCAATAGACATCTGAGTAAGGAGTGAGTGCAAAATACTCTCACCATACCTGTCCATGAGCTGGCACCTTTCAGCTCTCCTTGCTTCAGGCAGCAAGATGTGAACGAGCAATTCAAACAGCTCTCCCACTTGTCTTCCAGTACTTTTTTCCAGGTGTCTAAGCATCTTCCATCATTACAGGTGGGAAATGACTGCATCCGTGATAATTAGGATCAACTTGTTATTATTATTATCAATTGCTATAATCAACACAAATCGGAAGCTTTCCTTCCTGGTGCTCCGCCGCAGCTTTGCTAAGGAAACGTGCAACACACAGCACCTCGTGCAGTAACTCAACGACAAATGCAGTCTGTTAAGGCCCCTGGCACAATGTTCTACTGCTGACCTGCTCACAGACATGTACCAGGTACTTGGTACTGAGGCCAAGTAGTGCTTAAAACATCATTGTTTTAGGTCTCTCCACACTGAACAATTTCAAGTGATCCATATATAACCAATGTAAAAAACTTGGAGATACACAAGGAGCTACGCTTTTGGTTTCATCTTGGTGATATGAAAAGGAAGCTCGTGGCATAAAGGAAATGACCAAGGAAAGTACATTCAGGAAGAACAGAAGTTGTTTGATGCAAAGGTCTAGTTGTATTTGGAGCATGAAGAGTAAACTGAAAAAGGTGGATTAGGAGAACCATGACAGATACATATGTATACACAGATATGAGGGGCTGAGTATGTTTATTCTTGTATTTATTTGCAATGGTTGTCTTTAATAAAAGAATAATAAAAATAAAAGGAAACAGTCCAGTCCACGGAACTAGAACTCATTTTGCAGAAATTAGATGAAAAGGACTAGAAAACATAAATAGGTATTCATTTAAGACGACAAAACATCCAACAGAGAAAGAAGATTCAATATAAGACTCAAAAGACTGCAAATCCTTAACAGAAGGGTGAAACAATATGGATATGCCTTTTATCTATAATCTAATATATAATATTGTATTCTATATCTGAGTATTTATAGAGCTGAAATAGAGCCAAATGAGAGCCAAACTTCATTAGGATATTCTGTGTAGTAAACCTCAAAAAGCTGGATCCTCAAAGATTCTTAACTGCTCTGTCTTTAGAAATTGAACAGCAAAGGTGAAAAAAAATATTTGAGGCCTGCAGCATTCCTCTTGCATCCTTCCCCTTTAGCTCCTGAACACAAAGGATTTTATTTTATGGGACTTCAGCAACAACAGTAATAAAATGACTAAGACTCTTCCCAAATAATATCTCTCTTCCCCACACTTCTCCACTGAAAGCTATCCATATCAAAAATAAAGACTCCCAGACAGAGCCATAAGGAAAGCCATTTAAGTTTCTAAAATTTGATCTTTTGGCACTTCACTGTCCCCACTCAAATTTCATTCATCCATCCCTAATTTTAAGACTTGTCCACATAATGTGTCTCACATTTGGACCCTGACAGTCGGAGGGACATGCCCGAAAGCAAAGCATCAGTGGTGCAGGTGGCCCTTTGTAGGTAGCTTCGGCTGTGTCTTGACTGCTAATTTCAATTTTACAGCCTGCAACTGAATCCCAGAACAGTCCTGTTTTCTTTTCTCTTTAGTAAGAAGGAAAACCACACGTTACTGCTAGAAGCAAGCCAGGCAGGGCAGAGTGTGCAGCAGGTACCTGGCAGTGAGGCGACTGAGCTATCACACGGGAGACAACTTTTATGCTCTTTCGGAGTGAGTGAGGATTGTGCCAAGCCCTAATGTTCCATACAAAGGAAATGAAATCACTCAACATATTTTACAGCTCAGGGAAAAATGTTGCTTCATTTTTCCTCAAATGAGGTGTTTAGCTCTGTTAGCTGGACATTAGTAGATTTATTACCATGTCAAGTCCAAGAGAGCGACCAGTTTAACCCTCAATACAGACAAAACGCTGTTTGGAAGGACGGAGAAGAGTGCACACATTTGAAGTAGGCAGGAATTTTTTAAAAATGCATTAACAACTCCAATAGCATTGAGCCAGTAAGGCACATTAGGAGAATGCAATTGTCTTGATAGTTTGGAGGGAGACACTAGATTAGAAAACATCATTCCAGTTTAGAAACCTACATACAGTTATGGGTAGGAAGGCTAATACACAGAGAAGAGAATAACGCTACAGCTCCCGCTTCTTGCCTGAGAGCAAGCAAAAGTGTTTGGGGCCTGATGCAATTTGGACTTCCACATGGCATTTTCAAAGGTTGCTTGGGCTCTATATTTAATAGGATTTAAATCCCCAAGTGCACTGCGTTTCCTTAGCTGTGCTAGAATCGGTTATGTTCTAAATGCTTCAAGTTCAGAGTCCAATACCCATAACTCCTGCTGAGCAGCCCCTTACACCACCATTTCTATGAATTTCACTGTAATCATTCACAGAGTAATACCCAAAAGTGCATCCCGCTTCCCTCCTCATCCATCTGAAGAGCAAGGAAAGAAGAAAAAGAGAGTTTACTAGATTCATAGAATCATTAGGGGTAAAAAATACCTCTAATACCATTGAGTCCAACCACTAACTCAGCACTGCCACGGTCACCCCTAAACCACGGCTCTAAGTGCCACATCTGCATGTCTTTTAAATACATCCAGAGATCATGATTCCACTGCTTCCCTGGGCAGCCTGTTCCAATGCCTGACAACCCTGTCCTTGAAGAAATTTTTCCTAATATCCAATCTAAACTGACCCTGGTCATTTCCTCTCATCTTGTCACTTGTTACCCAGGAGAAGATATCGACCCCTACCGGGCTACATCCTATTTTCAGGTGGTTGTGGAGAGCAATAAGGTCACTCCTTTTCTCCAGGCTAAACAACCCCAGTTCCCTCAGCCAATCCTCATAGGACTTGTGCTCAAAACACTTCACCAGATCTGTTGCTCTTCTCTGGACACACTCCAGCCCCTCAATGTCTTTCTTGTAGTGAGCAGCCCAGAACTAAACACGGGGTTTGAGGTGTGGCCTCAGCAGTGCCACATACAGGGGGACAATCACTGCCCTGATCCTGCTGGCCACACTATTTTTGATACAAGCCAGGACAAAATTGGCCATGGATGCATGGACACATGGGCACACTGCTGGCTCATGTTCATATGGCAGTAGACCACCACCTCCAAGACCTTTTCCGCCAGGCAGTTTTCCAGCCACTCTTTCCTTCATCTGTAGCAATGCCTGGGGTTGTTGTGACCCAAGTGCAGGATGCAGCACTTTGCTTTGTTGAACCTCATCCAGTTGATCTCAGCCCATGGATCCAGCCTGTCCAGATCCCTCTGCAGAGCCTTCCTACACTCCAGGAGATTAACACTCCCAACCAACCTGGTGTTGTCTGCAAACTGACTGGGGTTCACTTAACCCCCTTGTCCTAATCATTGATAAAGATACTAAACAAGGCTGGCCTCAGTATTGACCCCTGGGGAATCCCACTAGTGATTTTCTGCCAGCGCGACATAAATCCGTTCACCAACACCCTCTGGGCCCAGCCACCCAGCCAGTTTTTTCACCCAGTGAACAATGCACCTGACCAAGCCATGAGCATCCAGTTTCTCCAGGACAATACTGTGGGAAACAGTGTCAAAGGCTTTAATGAAGTCTAAGCAGAAAACATTTATAGCTTTTCCCTCATCCACTAAATGGGTAACCTTGCTATAGAAGCAGATCAGGTTGGTCAAGCAGGACCTGCCTTTTTTAAACCCATGCTGGCTGGGCCTGATCCCCTGGTTGTCCTGGACATGCTGTGTAATGGCACTCAAGATGATCTTCTCCATAATACCAATATATAATGTAATATCTCTTGAGGGAAGTTAAGTAAAATGTCCTATAATACACTTTTAATATCCCTTATAGCATCAGCGTGTGCTGTGTCAAGTCCCTCTATTACCATGGTAACAACGGGATACAGTAAGGGACTATGCTGTATAAAAAAAAGAGAAACAACAAGCTGTAGCTGAAGATGAGAATGTGGAGGGGCTGATTTAATGCTTAAGGGCACAAAAGGAAAAGTTGCTGTACTGGTGGGCAAGCAGGAGCAAAGGAGCCAAAGTAACCCAGACCATAGAGCACAAAGGACAGTCTCAATCCCACTTACCCAGTGGATCTGCAAGCCAATTTCTGCCTTAAGAACCAATAATCAGCAGCAAAAGTCTCCAGTGCTTTACAGCCCAGTGATAAAAAACCCACAACAGCTCTTGCGCTAATGCAGAGCGTCAATGTGCTCTGCGCTTAGTGGGCTAATATTTATTTGTGCATTAACAGATGCCAGGTCTGAAATGCTTATGGTGTGGCATTTAATTCAAGAAGCAACAGGAATGACCCTGTTTTCATGAACGGCTGTAAAATCATGCTGTTGCGGGACTCAGGTGCTTTGCATCCCCCAAAGTGTTTTGCAAAAGGCTCAGAGAGCAGATGCTGGGCTGCTAACCAACCCAAAAAGCAAACAACACCGAGCGTGGGGAGGGGGCAAGCAGGACTAATGAAACCCTACAAATGTGCTTGGTGGTTTCCACAGCCAGGGAGTCCTTCTGAGTAATAGATAATTCATCTTTTACCAGTTCCTATTGTCTAAAGATCAGTCTCTTGGTTGTTTTCAGTGAAACCTACATAAACCAAAGTATTTTCAAACAGGAAACCAGATGTGATGGGGCCTGCCCCAGCTTGTGACAGGGACACAGGGGTTAATTATGATTGATGGCATATCGCTCTTCATAAAGCACCACTTGCCACATCAGGTGTTTTCACTGTCATTTACAGAGGGATGCTGGAGATGCCAGCAAGCAATGTCTGGGGTCAAGGAGAAAGGGGCAGCAGCATGAAATAGCCAATTAAGTTTCCCCTGCTTGCCAGCAGGAGGAAATAGAAACGCACATTAAGCAAAAGCCACAGAGTGATATTTTTTGTTGTGTTTTCATGCTGTCTGTGGTCCCACAGTGCTGTTCATATAGAGGAAGACCAAGATGAGGAGGTGGCTGCTGGGTTAAGCTGTGGCTCATCATAGATGAAGCTGGGAGGGGAACACAGAGCCACGTGCCTGCTGCGGGCTGCTGAGGGACACATGACCACAACCACTGCAGTAAAACCAGCAGTATCTCAGACATGACTTTGCCACACAATTAACATTGCTTCTCTAGGGGCTGCATGCTACTGAACATCTGCTTCCTAATGCATCTTTGTAAGGGAAAATTCTAAGAAGTTCAAGTATATGGGAATTAGTGTGAAGACACACTTGGGCCCTTGGGATTTTTGTCACTTCTATCCAGTAATGGACACATGTGGCATGCGTGCACACATACAGAGAAACACAGATAACCTGTGTTCAAGTGTTGGCTGGTTTAAGGCGGAAGAAAGGCCTGGACTTAGTATTTCACAACACAAAGAAAACATTATGCAAAGCCTCTCATGCTGAAAATATGCTCACTGCCTCATGGTGTGCTTTACCTGTCTTCTTTTGCATATTAATCTCTTCTACAGCAGCTTTCATACAAGACCCATCTAAGACACTGACATGAGCTAGTGCTGCTGTGCTGGAAACCGGTAAAAATATGAGCAAGAAGTGAGCTGGAGAGCCAGGGAGGAAGGACGAGGCGCTGTTCACTGCTTTAACTATTCATGGTTGTGTAGCACTTCTGAATTGGGTATGACTTTGCATATGACAGCCGTAGCCATTGTCTTCTGTGAGTAACAAATATGGATCAATGTTAAATGAACTATTGTCCTGCACTTTATCTATTTTATGAGTTAGATCAACTTATTGTATTTTAATGAAAAATCAAGATAATAAAGCTCATAAATTCATAAAGGCAATAGGATCTGCAGAGCCTCGTATTGAACGAGCTGGGTAATTTCATGTGTGGGGTTATTTATCCTCCTGTTCAAGCAATCGGTTTTTTTTCTTTCTGCTATTTAAACTAATCGGAGCCATTTCAGGGAAGGAACAAGGCAAAAAGGAGAAGTCCTAAATTAGTTTGTCTGGGGTTCTGAGCTCAGTGCCAGGACACAAGCAGCTATCGGACAGTCCAGAAAGCTTTTGCACACAATTTTGAAGTTTTTTGCCTGCCATTAAGGATAAACAGAGCACAGCTGGAGAACACCTTTCACTGTCTCCTACGTGTCCTCAACTTGAATTAACCAGCTCACCATAGCAAATTCCATGTCCAGCAGTATGTGTGTGCAGAGCTGCTAAGGAGGTGGATTTGGGAGTGTCAGATTTGAATGGCACGTGCATTTGCACATGCCATTTGCACATTTGCACAGGGTCCTCAGAGGAGGCAGATCTTCAGAGTGTTCACCCAGATGGGAGGTGGACTCTGGGGAGTGCCTGATGCCTCTGCTGCAGGGAAACAGGGTGGTGCTGGATGGGTCCAGGGAAAGCAGAGGAGATAGGAGGATTGCAAGAAGTGTCCTGTCTTCCCAGCTAGATCCATGCACCGCAGCACAGAAAAAAGTTTGTAGGTGGAGATGCAGGTGCCAACACGTGGTATCTCCTCACCTACCCTGGGAGTGAACAAGTATCTTCATTTCGATATTTTTTTCAGAAATTCAGATGTTGGCTTGGCCTCCTGAAATTCAATGAATAAAGAATAAAGCTCATGTCAGAATCATAGAAGAGTAGAATCATTGAGGTTGGAAAAGGCCCCTAAGATCATGGAGTCCAGTTCTTACCAAGCAACAAATGTTCAGTCAAATCCAACCAATATCCAACCAATCCAACTGTCTCAAAGTGTGGCTTGTCCAACTAACTTTTAGAGACTTTTTATCCTAAGCTTGCAGCCCTGATATTTCTTCACAGAGAAACAATCAGTTTTGAAACAAGAGATCATTTTTAGCAGATCATCAGTGGGTGTGTGTGTGTGTGCATAAAAAAATAAACAACTTCCACGTTAGTTGCAGAGAAGTGAACAAATGAATTACCCGCTGTTTTCAGCCAGTCATGAATAATTCAAATTCCCCTGTGTCGGTGGATCTAATTAGTAATCATCCAAACTATTCTTAAATTATCTAGTTTTGAGTTACTTGCATAGCAATGACATTCATTTCCGATAGTATTATTAATCCATTTGCCAGTGTGAGATTGCCAGGGCAGAGGCAGTGGGAAGCCATACCATCAGTTAATGTTATTAATGTTTCTTTAACAATTAACCTATCCGGTGTTCAGGGACAAACAGCATATGTCATGTAGAGATATTTTTAAAGCTCTGTGGATATGTGCCATACGTCCCGCTGATTCGGCCACCTTGAAACGCAAGGAGCTGTCATTAGCGAAGGCCTGACCCTGAATGTGCAAATTGCATAGGAGCCAAGAGAAAATATGAAATAATAGAGTTACCAAGGTATCTTAGAAATAGCTGAGGTGTGAATCACTCCAAAAAGTGACTTTACAAATGCAAGGCTCATTGGAGTGCTTGTCACTGTTTCCCACTTAAGTAATAAAGATCTGTAATTTGTTTTCTGTGTTGCTAATTTAAAGATTCCCAAATGCAACCCATCTCTGAAGCCCACACAAGAGGTCCTTTACTACTTTGCCGATCTTGTGAGTCTGCAATCAGTTCTTTTAAAAAGGAAAATGGCAGTTTAGTGTACCTCAAAAGATGGCACAGTTGAGAGTGGTCAGGAAGTTGTATATTTTTATTTAGTATAATTCAGTATATAATGAGTGTATTATGAGCTTTCCCTGTCCACCAGGTATTCATAGTAAAACACCTGCACCAGGATTGATCTGTAACTGTGCAAGGTCAAGGTGAGACCCTTGTTTAAGGCAAATAATCCCACAACTATTGCTGTGGGAGTTTCACATCTTACTTAGAAACACCTGGCACTGGTGCTTGTTGCAGATGGGATACTGGGTTAGAGGAAGCTTGGGTCACATGAAAACATGTTCCCAAACTTGATTATTTTTAAAGGGCCCTTTAAAGTTACTGATCCAACCTTCCCTTCTCTACTGGAGAAGCAATGCCAACTTGAAAAAGGTAACAGTTTGTCCCACAGATAAACTCTGCTCTCAGTCAAGCAGATTATGGGTCCCTGGGTATCTCAGGGTCTCAGCCCAATTCCCTGGATAAACCAATTAAAATAGCAGGAGGGCTGTGCTCAGGGCAGCTCCCAGCCCTACCTCTGTCCAGGATGCAGCACAGCTGCCTAAGGGAAGCCACTCCGACACACTGGCTACCACAGCTGCAAATAGAAGCAACTCACTCCTACACATTTAATACTTTCTACATAATGTTAAAGGGAGTTAGCTCATTTTGAAACAAAATCTTGCTTTCTCAGTCACTTTGGGGGCTTCACTGGAAAATGATATTTGCAAGCATACTATATAAAATACTTTTAAAACCACTAAAACCTAATATTCAAAAGACAAAGGAGAATTGAATTTCTACCAGCCCAGGAAAATCAAAGAGATCCCTCATTATTTAGAATTGTTTTCTGATTAGCGCAATATGTTGTGCTAGAGCTGGCCATGTGGAAAAGCTCTGGATGATAAAATAGCACAGGAGAGAGCACAACACATTTTTTATTAAATAAAAAAGTAAATACATTGATGCCACCAAAGGAAAAGAATAAAGTTGTAAACATATTTCCCAGACTTCAGCTAACAGCAGGAGTTTACAGTTTTTCTGCAGTGGCCAAGTATAATAAAATTGATCTGTTGACTATACAGATCCATAAAATAGTTTACGCAGAGTTATAGTTATTGCCAGTTGGATCAGAAGCAAAATTCTTCTGAAGGAAAGTGGCCTTATAAGCATCCTTTTTCCATTACACATCATGGCAACTGCAGGGTAAATGAGGTCCAGGTTTCCTCAGAACTTGGCATTTTGGGTCATTCTGCATTTAAACAGCACTCAAGGACCAAGTATAGGAAGACGAGTGAGCTAAAAAGGACTGAAAAATCCTTAGAGATTCTTCTCACAGTAAATGCAGATTGTAGACCTTCTGTGGGCATTGCACTTGCCCTGGCAGAGGAAACTGGTTAGTGGAACGCTTTGAAGATGAGTACAATTTTTTTTTGTCAGGAGGGGCAATGGGAGATGCTCTCTTCTAACCCCAGGAAGACAAAAGGGCAGAGAACTGCAGGTGGAAACATCTTAACCTCCCATTAGCACCAGTGTCTAAAACTAGCAGTGATCTTTAGCCTCCAAGTCTCTTTGTCCTCAGCCTGAACTAAATGGTCTCTTCAGAACAGTGTCCCTCAGACAAACCCCATCAGACCAGGCTCTCAGGATTGTTGCTTCCTGTCATCAATTCAGGTCTACTATTTGGGACAAATTAATTAAATCCTAAAGAGAAATCTTTAAAAGGTCTCACTTAAAAAATTCATTAACATCCAAACTTTGATGATATATGGTTCATAATCTTGATCCAGGAATCTGGATCTGCAGATGGAAACCCAAGTGACTGGGGAATCAAGGAGCTTTTCCTATAAAATCTGGGTAAAAGGGATGCTGGGCACAGAAAGAGAGGGCTACCTTCTCTCAGGACTACAAATCCATCCCTATGACAGATCCTATCTCCATTGCAAATGCAAGGTTAAAAGACCTGCAGAAGGCAAATGCAGAACAAGAAACTGAACCCAAAGCTCCAAAATTCCTGGCTAATGCCCTAACCACTGGAGTAGCCAATACATTACTGCACACCTCTTTTCGCCAGTATTAGTCTCAGTGTGACTAAAGAAAACCAGTGCATAAAATATGCAAAAACATAATTCATTATTTCACAACGCAGTGTACACAAAATCCTCCCCAACGCACCAGCATTTAGTTTGAAATATGCCAAGGTTAATAGCTATAATGTAAAATCGTTATCTACAGCAGAGTATTAATTAGAGGCCTCATGCACAATGCATTAACAATTTGCATGCAAAGAGCGCTGCAGTGGTTCTCTGCAGGAGACTGGGAGCACATTAGCCCTCGGAGAGCTGGAAGACTTCAGGGAAAGCCTCACACTGAGCTATCTTGAAGCCCAAAGCAGGGCTCTAGGACAGTGCCAGACACTTCTCTCCTGCCCTGCACAGTTTTTCACATCCTCACTGCATTTCTCGTCAGACAAAATTCATTCATTTGCATTCCTCTTGGTGCAGGGGAGCCCTGCAGGTACCGGGGGTGTATCTCAGCATCGGCCACCACAGGCAGCTTTCTTCCAAGTTGTGCCAGACACCCTCCAAATCTCCCTGATGTGAAACTGTTCTGACTTGCAAGTGCTGTATATTTTTTGGAAGAGTGTTATTTTGATACAGAAAAGGTCTGATTTGCTTAACACTACTATTAACAGTCAGCCAGTCCTCAAGCCCCTCAGGCCAGTAATTCAGCAGAAGCCACTTCCACAAGTCTGGGAAAAAGACATAACCCAAAATTTCTGCCGTTTTTGTGAATTTTATAACTTTGGAGGGCCTCACTCTCCTATGCACAACACTTGAATACTCAGCCTTGCAGGACAGCTCTAGGACAAAGCATCAAAACTCTCACCAGGGCCATTAAATTTGTTCAACTGCAGGAAAGGAGCACATTCCTGCTTGCAAATATTCACAGAGAGCGCATGGAACTCCATCCTTCTCTTTCCTATACTGATTAACCATAGTATCAGATCTTTTTTTTCTCATCTGTATCTTTTCCACTGTTTTTTTGTAGAGGTTACCAGTTTGGTCTTTGGAGGCTGTTTTCCTTCAAAAGTCAACATAATAAAAAATATTTTTCCAAATAGCTGTTTTCCACATCCAAAATAGCAAATATGGTTCTAAGCAACCACAACACACAATTAGATGTATCAAGCAGTGTGCATAGATTTTTACAGAGTCTTGGTGAGATCACAAAACCACAAGTAAAGATGCTTAATGGGACTTTGCGAGTCATCACACACACCCTTTCCCCCCAAGGCAAGCTGACCTTGATTCAAATGGCTGATACAGACCCTCATGCAGAAGAACACACATACCCCTACAGAAGACCTTTGACCTCATGGACTTTCCGTGAGACTGGCAAAGAAACTTGGGAAAGGTGCCTCTTCTTCAGAAAAAAAACTTCCTTACTTTTCATCCTGGAGAAGAAATCAAGATTCCTTATCTCAGACAGCTTTCATCTGAAATGAAGAAGGTGCTGTCCAAGCAGTTTGCATGTATTCTTTGCTATCTTCCAGCTAAAATACTACAGCTGGGACAGACTCATGATTTGGCTGTGGCATATCTGAGTCTCTTACTAATGTGATGTGTCACCAAGCCAGTGGTTAAGACATCAGTCTTTTTACAAAGACTGTTATCTTGCTGCTGAACTCCAGATATGGCTGGGTGACTTGCAGATTTCTGGGTACAGTCCATGACACAAAATTCCTCTAGAAAATTCCTGCTCTAATCAGGCCTGGATTTGATACAGTGAGGACAAAGCCATTTTCTTCTGGTATTTTTAGGCTAATTTATGAGAGAGCTCACTCATGTTACAGCATGCGCCAGGATGTTTGGAATTGATGTTGGCAAAGTTGAATGACTCCGAGGTTTCCACAATGCCAGGAGTGAGCTGTCCATGAGTTTTAAGACGAATCTTGATAGCAATATAAACAGGATTGTGCAACAGGGTTGTAAGCAGTCAGGGGAGATAAATCATAACCACCCCTCAGCCCTATTCCCCAAGTGGATTATATTTTTATCAGAGCACTAGGAAGATAACACCAAATGTCAGGTGTATTCTGCTCCTGGCAGGTGCTAAAAGATATTTAATCAAATGCTCTTCCCTCCCTTTTATTCTTCACTAAAGCTCCCTCTTGGGCTCCTTTTGGAGCTCCTTTTCCTCCCCAGCCAAAACCTGCAAGAGAGCAAGCGTTGGTGAGGCTTCGGCCAGGGCTCAGATAGCTGTGGGCTGAGACTCCAGCCTAGGAGGACTGATGAGAAAGCAGGAAAAATAAATCTCTGCATGTAGATGCTATCTAGCTTGTCACCTGCTAAGCGATGCCTTTTCAGGAACTGCTTTGGATTTTTAAGAATTACTTTTATTTGTCTTTAATAAAAAACATGCAGATGTTCTGTATTTCAAATTACTCCCATTCACTTTTCTTTCTTTTTTTTCCTCGTTTCCAGCTTATTTAGGGCAGGGAAAGCATTTGACATGCAGAAAAGCCATTGGCCAATGGCCTCATATCCTTGAACCCCATGAAAAGGAAAGTGGTGACTCAATGACAAAGCCCACTCAGTGACAAAACCCTGCCCCTGCCCCTCTTTGGGCCATTACTCCCTACTGTACCCTTTTTCACCTTGCATTAGTCAGCACTCTCAGACTTCAAGGTGGTATCTTTGATCACCTCAACCTTTTCCTGCCATGTACTTCCATCACCATTCAAAAATGAGGCACAAGATGAAAAGTGTGGAGATGAAAGAGCAGGAGAGGGAGCTCGATCCCTAAGCAAAGGTGGGATGCAGCAGAAAAAACAGACCACAGCCATTGGTACAGGCATGAGCAGAACACATAACTTGCTCCCAGTAAGAAGCCACTTTGCTGCAAGCAGTTTTTAAACGTGTAGGGAAGTGATACAAGCAACAGAGCTCTGCCAGCTGATGCTGCCTTGCTCTGACCCACCAGGGTCACATCAGGGAAACAGCAGGAGGCAAATCTGCAGGAGGAACCAAGCGCCACAACACCCTCACAGCCACAAAGGCAGATCCTAAAAACTGCATACCCATGGGCCCTGATGAAGCCCTCAAGTGTCACACAATTCCCGTGAACTAAAGGCTTTTGCAAGCACTCACGCCACTTCTAGAGCCTCTGAAAGAAAGTTCTCTCCAAAATTCCTAAAACAGTAACAGGAAAGTTCAAAAATGCAATCAGAGGTCCCTGGAGCACATAATACTTTTTCAGACTAAAGCTGTCAGTAACAGGAGTCTCAAATGAAGTTTCACATCTAAATAACAGGCCTTCCCTTCCTTTCAACAGCACTAGTCACTGCTGGGAGCTCTGCATAATTTTGTGAAATCAGGCATCATGATGATTTGCCTGCATATACTCATTTTTATACTAAGAATCTATTCACTCTGCCAGATTCTACTCTCATTTCTACCGGGGTTACTTGAAATAATGAAGTCACCTCTTTTATCTGGGTAAGTTCAGGGTTGTCTGGCAGATCTTTCTGAATAACAAATATTCAAGTATTTTTCAGCATCTCTTTTTTCAGAAACAGGATTTTTCTTCAGCATTTAAATATCCAAAATATAGGGTTTTTTTTTTTAATGACCAGGAATTTTCTTGCAAATTGTGTTTGTAGTGTCGGGCTTTTGTCTGCACAAAACTATTTTGGTAATTCCTTTTGATCACAGAAGTATTTTGATGACAACAATATTTTGAGATAATAATTTGAATTATGTTATCAGCAAAAAACCCCCAGCTTTTTCAAAATCTTACAATTTCGCGACAAATTTGGGAAACAAACTACTTAACTATTTGAAATGCTGCAGCTTGCTTTAAAACACTTCCTCTCTCCAGTCTGTGCTTAGATGTCTTATTACATCCCTGACCTAAGATGGCAGCAAGACGAAACTTCAGATTTTCCCTGCTTCACAACAAAAAAGAAAAGAGAGGACAGCAAGCCTAGCAAGTCCTGAAGGACAGAACAATTGGATTCAATATTGTGACCCCAATGGCTACTTGATTCTGTAAATATCTGTGCCCCCAAAACCCACTGCAAAGGCATTCCAGATTTAAATACTTAATTTGCAGTGGGGAGGTTAGAGTATTACCTTGGGCTTTTTTAAAAAAATTTTATGTGTGGATTCCTACATTAAACATATGAAAAACATGCCAGCACACTCAGAAAGTGCCTGTGAAGCTGAAGAGTTGTGAGAAGAGTCTTTCTGGAAGGAGCTGATCCAATTAGAACAACCCTCTACACTCTGTCCAAGCTTTGCAAAACTACCTGGGTCAGTGATAATTATCATCAGGGTAAATTATATTCCCTGTCATGTCATATCACAATTAACCAAGCAGCCATAATCATCATCTATCTTGCTAAGCCCCTGAGTAGGCAGTTTGCTATTTGTTGCTGAGAGATAAGATAGATGCCCACACAGCTGTGAGAAACGTCCTATTTCCTGGCTACACACAACCCATTTCAAAGGCAATAAATGCCCAGCAGTGTGCTATTCTACTCTCTGCCATAACCCTTCTCTTCCTGCAACCTGACTATCGCAGGCACTCTGCCTTTCTCCCGGCAGCAACCTCATTTATCCACTTGTCCATCATTTCTCCAAGTGTAGGCATGCAATAGGAGATACGGAGTGCCTGTCTGCACTTGGAGAAATCAAGCACCAGTAGGTAAATGTATCCCTCACAGGGGTGCCCACCTTGATTAATCAGCAAGGTAAGAGATGGCAAAGCAGAGGTCTCCGGTGCATAAAAAGCACCCTTAGCCCTAGAGGGCTTCCGTGCTTCAGTGCACCTACACTTACACCTCCACGAGCCCAAAGTCTCTAAACACACCAGATTTGCTTCAATGTATTCTTGTACCTCTCTCTACCTTGGCTGCCACCTGGCTTCCGGAAATCAGAGCTGCTGACATCAAAATGTTTGTAACCAACCTATAGCATAATTCCCACAAGCAGCCAGTCAGCCCAGAGTCCTCCTTCCACTGCTCATAAACAGCCTCAATGAGAGCAAAATAAAATCTCACAAATGGTAAATTTTATAAATACTTCTGATCATTACTCACTGGCCTCATAAATCTCTCACACATTAGACAGTCAGACTAAGAGGACACAGAAATTTTGCTCTTAGTGCTATAAATCTTTCTCATGTTCTTTCTATGGTTATAATAATAGAAATTTATTGTTGCTTTCGTTTCCTCCCATATTCCGTGCAATTAATCTCGATGTGTTGCCATGTACATTGAGAGACAGTACATTTTGTGCCTGCCCATTTGTATTTTTTTCAACAGCAAGTCCCATCTGAGTTAATGTATTGTTTTATATTATATATAACCACTGACCATAACTCAGAACACAACACATTTTCATTTTGTTGCCCCATTATTTTTGCAGTAAGTCAATACGATATGAGGTGAAGCATGCCTTGCTCAGCACTTATTGATCTGTCTGTTTGCTCATTGCTTACATCAAAACAGCACTTGTCAACTCTGCTCTGTTATGATTATCTTATCACGCAAGAAGCGACAGCCTCAAAGACTAAAGGCTAGGCAGCATCCAAGGTCAGGTGACATCGAAAACCAGCCCACATGCTTTTGAGCAAGGCAAAGATCAGAATCTAGCACTTCAGGATCAAATCTCCTTTTTATGCAGGGCACCTCTACATTGCAATCAGGAAAAGCGACTATTGTAGATAGAGGAACACTTCAACCAGCTCTCGCAGCACTGAGGCTCAATGCAGGCAAGTTGATAGAGTCACAGTACTCCAAAATGAGAGGAAGCCCATAGACACAAATGACAAGGCAGGCTGTCTTAATTTTTTGGTAGTAAAAGGAATTTGGAGTATACCCATATCTTGTCCATCTTTCTGTAAGGAGTGCTGACCTCATGGGAGATTCTGGTGGAGCAGAAATGTTGTGCATTGGTTTGGACATGTTACTTCCTCAGCAAATGCTTTGCACACTAGAAAAGCACAACCCTGTTTGTTGAGGACACTTAGACAGTTGTGTGTCAATGTAGCATATCAATAACATTTTGGACCAGGACCAAAAGTCCAGTGTGTCACCTCTCTGCATATTCAATGCACCAAAACAGTGTACGGTGTTCATTCATCTTGCCCTGGCCTCATGTGATGACACATGTGAGCAACAAAAAATCACTGCTCCCTCTTCCTTCTGTGTTTCTCTGTCCCCTGCAGATTTTGGCTCTCAAGTTGTTCAAGAGCTTTGAAATATACGTTTGGAAAGGCAATTCTGCTCTTTCATAACATGCAGCAGGGTAGTGCCTGAATAAATGAATACGATTAGTGAACCCTTGCTTAAAGAACCTATCACTTTGCCTATGTAAAAAAGAGCTGTGGAGAGACAGATGCCAACTCCCAAAGTGCTGATGCATTTTGGAGTTTGACGGGGGGGCGGGGGGGGGAGGGGGAAGTAGGGCTGTGAGTGACAGCAGAGCTTCTTGAGGATTTTGGTTGTGTTGTTTTAAAATTCCAGACAGGAAAGGTCAAAATTTATGGCTGGATTACTGATTGACTGAAATAATGTACCCTCCTATCTGGAAAATGACAAAGGCCCAGTAGCAACCTCCACTGTACAGTTGTCCTACTACATGCGGGTCACAGTTTTAAGCAAATAGATTTCCTGTACTTGGGCATGTGCACAGGGGTGAGCCTCTGCAGAGAGAGAAACTTACAAGATGGTTAAGAGCAAAGAGAATCCTAAGTATTCCCTGACAGAGCCATTCTAGGGTGCTGTGCAATGGCAGTGTGCAGAAAAGGTGAAAACCCCTCCAGAGAATGTGGACATTACTCATTAACAAACTATCATCTGTTTCAATCCCATGCTTTGGAGGCACTACGCAAGATCAAGAGATGATGCTAAGTACCATAAGCACCCAAGAATCACAACAGGGGTCACAAATCCTTGCACACTCTCCTAAACTCCTTCTCTTTTCCTGCCTTTTTTTCTCTGTGGAACAACATGTAGAGGACTTTCCGGGATGACAGCCAGGGTTGGCATGTGATGGCTTGGGGGACACAAGGAGAGCTAATTCACCGTGTGAGGCTCCTTGTGTCAGGGAGCTATGTGGAGCACGTCACTTCTTCTTCTCTCAGCGCAAGGCTGCAAAACAGGTTTAGAGTAACTCATTTAGACTGTACAACGCCAGCACCCAGGAACTCAACAGTCCACATAAATACAGACCCAAATTATTCCTTGTAACACACTTAAGAAGAGGAACTGAAGAGCATTTCCATGCTCTGCATGGTTTGCATTACCGGTGTGGGTTTTTTAATAATGTAATCCAACACATTACAGCTAAATCTGATGAGGAAACAGCTGACTAGAGCTGACTTGTGTTGCTTGATTTACAACTGTTTGATTTCATTTTCATGTGCTGGATTTCTAATTGCAACCTATCCTACCCAAGCTGCAGCCTAGATGCCACTCACTGCTGGTTACAGAGAAAGGGGGGCTCACACCCCTTCCCTCACCTGCTCTGCGGCCTGATCCAGCCCTTACAGCAAAGCCCATTTGTGTCCTATACAACACTATGCTTTTCCCTTTGATGCACACAGTTTTCCTACCATGTCTCTCCCTCAAACTTCCCAGCTTCAGCTTTTGAGTTTCTCATCTTCAAGAGTCCGTGTTCTCTGTCAGATGGTCTTTGACTTCAAGGCTCTCAAAAGCTGCCAGCAGCAATCCCCTACTGTGGTTTGCAGAAAGCATAGGCAGCATCCTTCTCCTTCTCCACCAAAACAATGAGGGGCTGCTGGCACTAAGCTACTTGCATTGCCTGGTGTTTCCATCCCCTGGGACAACAGAAGGGAAAGGTGCTAAGGATACAATGTCCATTTTGCAGCTGCAATGTACTTCCAGAGGGAGGTAATCTAATTGGTACCATATTACTTTAACAGCAAAATTAGTGACAGGAACATGCATGCTCAAGTGCTTGGTCATTTGGGGAGAGTTCATATGAGCTGTGGTGGCTGGGCTCATTGCTGTGAACTCTGAGAAAATTAGATAGAGGTGAGCTAAGAAAGAGAAAATCCTGAGCTAAACTGAAGTCCGTGTGGATCCCAGAAAAGCACAATAAATTTTCCCTTTTATTCCTCATCTTTTGGAATGATTTGTTCTCAAAACCTGCAGCTTGGGATCTCTGATCTAAACACTTCACTTCTCAAAGCCCTGGGGAAGCTGGTGCATGGTCTGGGGAGTCTCCACTAAAATTGATCTTGCATGTAAATCAGTACAAAGCATGCCAAGGTGCACCAGCCACTGGGGGTCTACTGATGTCCTTTGGGTCTTTAGCCCTTGGCATCATCTGTGCAATGGGAGCACCTCCAGCCTCCTGGCTCTGATGACACTGAAATGGTCAGAAACCACAGCCCAGCTGACAGAGTGCAGCTGAGCCTTCATTTGAATACTCACAGGGGAAAAAAGGGGGGAGAAAAGCTCTTCTATTCAGTTCATTCCTTCTATTATTCTTCTTTGCACATGCTGCGTTTGTTTTTGTCATTAGGTTTCCAGTGTCCCTAATAAGATATTAATGAGATGCTAATTCAACATGCAAATTACAGGAGACTGGCATGGCAAGATTGCTATATTTAGAGCCAGAGCAGGATTTTAATGGCTGTCTTCACCCATCTTGTGCCTTTTGTCAATTGCTTTCTTACTCCAGTGAGCAGTCTCGCATCCCTGAAGTGTCTAGGTGACCTTGGAGGTTAGGAAAGAGACAAAAAATCTGGACTATATTTCCATAGTAGTAATGAGAAAATCTTACTATGTTTCAAAGACACTGTCAAAAGGAAACCCTCTTCTTTGAAAAAAAAGTTTAAAAAAAGAAAGACCTTGGAGCCTTGCCCATTCAGGAAAATGGCAAGGGTAAGGGAGAAATGAGATGCTCATGGCCACATTGCAGAGTTCAGGAGTGATGCCAGGATCCAGGTGGGACTCCATCACACAGCCTGGTCTGGAGAAGTGGAGAAGTGGAGGAGAGGAGAGGGTTTTATATATACCCTGTGGTCCAGCACACGCAGCGTAACCTGTCCCATGGCCTGAGGCACAGGCAGGCCTCTGCTCCTCCATCCATAGACACACTGGGGCTATGAGGTGTCTGCCTTGAGCTCACAGCAAGCACACCAGTAGTTTGCACTCCTAAAATGAATGCTGCTGGAAATGTTCCCTTAAGAAACCAAGCAAGCTGAGTGCTCAGGTACTGAAGGATGCTAAATACTCAGGATGACACCATTCATTCCTACCACCTTTGAATTCCCCTGATATGCATCTCTCCCAGTCAGATTGAAAGAGCATGTTCTTGCACCGAACTTGAGGGTCAGCTCTGCAAGTCACACCAGAATGCAAGGCTTCTATTTTGTCACCTAGAAATTGAGAATAAGGATAAAGTCTTCTATTTATAAATGTTGTAGCACCACAGACTACAAGATGAGGTTTGTAAACACAGTGCCTTTAAAGGTGCTTAAGCCTGAGAGAAGACCCACGTAGTAAAAGCAGAAGGTGTTATCAAGGTGTTTCTTGCCAGAAGGTGTTATAAAATACCTCACTTCAGAGGATATCATGAGAGGCTTGCCTCTTCAGAAGCTTGATAACCATGTCCCATTGCAGGGGTCAGTTTTCTGAGTGCTGGGACACCCTGTCCTGAAGCAACTGAATTCTGCTTCTGATCACATCAAGGACAAAGTCCTTCAAACTGCCAACTTTGGAATACTTTTAAGAATAAATTGATCTCTTACTTACTATTCTTATTACTGAAAGGTGCCAGAAGCAAGCTTACTATCTCATTTGCTGTCACCATGTTATCATGCACACACCAGATGCCCCCAGCTTCATGAGAAGTGCACACCCAATTCCTGCCAACAGTCAGAGAGGCTTTTGTGTGCGTCTCAAAAGCCTAAAACACCTTTTTTCCAGTCTATATGGACACATGTAAAGGGACACCCAAAGGGACTGGCTTACAAAGTTACCGAGTACCCCAAACTGCATTCTCAAGTTGTGGAAACGAGTCACAGCCCCTGAACCACATCTCTGCTCGGGCAGGCATTGCCTCATTCAGTATTTGCAGCTTTGTGTACCAAGCTTCCAGCTCACAAACAGCATTTTTAGTGTTACTCTATTTTTAGATATTACCCTGAATTTCCGGCTGGACCTTTGTTTGCAGACAGACAGCCCCATGGCTCTGATGCTTCTTACAGGTTTTGGTCATTTGCATCAGCTGAGAAACTGGCTCCTATTTTATGGATTTTTTTTCCCCTCTGAATCACAGTCTCCAGACTAAAATGGTACCAAAATCTCTGTAGACTTCTCCCTCCCCCAGTGGTTTCAGCTGTTTTTATTGCTCTGAGGCACCAGCCAGTTTTGTTAATAACAGTAAATCCTTTTAGCCTCTGGTTAGTGCAGGTTGTGCTGTGATTGACAAGGTAATAAAAGTGTTAATGAGAGAAACTGGCACAGCCAGAGATCAATAGTTGCCAATAAGAAAAACAATTCTGATACTTAATTTTGTAGAATTCCCCCAAAGCGGTTGAAAATACATCACAATCGGTCTATTTTATTGTTTAATAGATGTTCTCTCCCTGGTGGTCTCAGATAGAGATCAAATTAACTGGAGATTGGGTGAAATGGCAAAGAAGGGAGGAGGATTCTTGTTCCTCCCAAGTTTGCAGGACTGTTGGGACATGGAGCTCTAGGGCAAAGCCATTTCTGAAAAAAAATGTGTTTGGGGCTACCTTTCCCATTCAGATGATTTCCCAAATCACTCCTTTCTGCACATTTTTCCTGCAGTACAAATAGAGGGGGGGTAAATAGCACACAATGACAGCTGCAGTGCCAGTGGTCACATCGAGGTTACGGCCAGAAGATCGACCATAATCAAAATGCTGATTCAATGGTGCTGCCCCAAAGGGTAAAGATACAGGTATGCTGAAGGAGTCAGGGAAAATGCCCTTTGAAAAAGAAACAGTTTTAAGATTAGTGCCAACCTGGGTTTCTGAGAGCTAATCAGAGTGGTAAAAGCAAATGAAGTGCATACACCTTGTACCGCAGATTAACATCAGTTTCTTTCTAACAGGCTCCCATGCACAGCACACCCTGTGTGGCCCTAAACACCCTGTAACACCCTAAATCTCCTCTCACAAATCTGTCTGGTGCCAGATGCATATAAAAGCCTAATCTCATTTCAAGGGCAGCTGTTAAACTTAGGAGAATGTGTGTTGGCAGTAGGAAGCACTGCCAAACTGGAAATGCAGTGAGGGGAGGGAAATGATTTCAAGATGAGCACAGAAAGGCTGTAAGTCAAATGGAAGAGAAACTGCTCTGCATTCGTGAAAGTATGGAGAAGGGGAGAAGGACCAGTCTTTAACAACACGAAAATGACTGTGAATACATTATCCAGAGGCTGGTTGGATTATGTATGGATGGTAAGACTCTTTGGGCAGCTTAACGACGACAGCTTTGTGTGGTCCCACTGGTTGTGCACAGACAGTACCAGCAAAGTCAAAGTGAAAGACAAAAGGAGGCCTCTTCATATGGGCTGTGCTCATGAGGGATGCTGCTGTGAAACCCCTTCTCAGGCAGGACAAAGGAATTGCCAGCTCCAGTTCTAACAGCAATAATTTTTGATACATACATACATTATTATCTGACACAAAATTTCCATTTCTACCCCTGCATTATGAGGGGTTCAAGGCATTTTGCCGAACTGTGGAACACAGAGGGGCAACAGAGGACACTGGTGCAGGGCTGGTTTTGGATTCTAAGCCTACCAGTCATCAAAATGGGTGGCAGAAACTTCACGTATCTTGACAAACAGAGCCTGAGCAAAGTTGTAGGCTTTTAGAAATAATTTCACCTTTTTTTAATGTGTAGGAATGATACACAGGCACTCATGTAGACTCTTCTAATATTACATCTCACAGGTGTCTGTGGGCTTTAGGGCAGGCACAGGGAGGCTGGAAAGTGCAGATACTCTCACTTTACATCAGGAAAGTTCTGCACAGTGATAAACTCAGGCTAATTCAGCTACACAGGTAGGCAGACAGCAGCATACCAGAGGAGTGCTCTTTCCTGAAAGCTTTCGTGGGAGCTCAAGGGAGCCGTGAGCCACATTCTCAGCTGGCAGGAAAGGAGTCGTGCCTGAATTTTCCAGCTTGGGCCGTTAAGTTTTTGAGTAAAACCACATGGAGCCAGTCTGCAGGTCCAGTCGGGCATGCGAGGTCTCCAAATGCAGTCTCTGACAAGGCAAATATGGATTTCTGTGGAGCAAATACAACTATAGTAGAGGAAAAAAGGGTAGGTAGATCCAAATCTGTTCGTCCTTGCTCCTCCCATCCCATAGCATAATTAAACAAATATTCCTGCCCGTAAAGAGAGGGGAATAATTGGAATCAAATAGCATGAAGGGAGAGATCAGCATGAAAGGATATCCAGATGAAACCAAGGGGTTTGGCTTACCCCTTTGGTTTTATCCCCCTTTTCTCATTCTGTCTGTATTAATGTGGTGCTAAAACCTCATTGTCTGACTGCATTATTATTAATGGCAACTGGTACCCCAGAGGTCAGGGTGGCACTGCAGTTTGCCATTCACGTTAATTATCGATGCACATCACCAGCTTCAGAAATGAGAAGAGATAAGATGAGGATTATTGAATCCCATCTTAGGCTGTGTGTTATCGTACACTCTACATCCTGATCGGTTCCTATCAGCTTTTCTCAGCTCACCGCAGGAAGGGAGGGGAAAAGCAAGAAGGTTTTCTCTTTATGTTTTCATTTTGCTCACATCTTTACAAATTTGGCCAAAACAAATTCTGACCATCACATTAATGGCTACATCTGCCCAGTGACTTGGCTCATGGCCAAAATATTTAGATATTTAGCTCTTTAGATATCTAAATATGAAGGTATTTAGCCAAATATCAGAAACCCAAATATTTAGATGTGTCTGCAGTAGTCATTGCTGCACTTCAGGACTATCACTGAGACAGGTACAAGTACATGGCTCAGTCTCATTTGGTGGGAACAGATCAGACTAAAGAGAACTTAAAGATGTGGATAAAATTCACCATTCTCTGATAAAACACACCATTCACTATCATTTTACTGAGATTCAACACTGAACTAAGCAAGCTGAATCAAAATAGGAGAGGGGATGGGCTTTTCAGACAACAAAAAAAATTAATAATATCTCAAGTGTATAAAGTATTTTCCCAGCAGAGTCTTTCCAACCCAAAGAGCCATCTCTTACATGGCATATTTAAAGAGAGAGAATTGCTAAGTGAAAAAAAATTAACAGATTCTCTGCGTCTGCACAAAGTCCCTCCCATATATTGGGGATTCCAGTAAAATAATATTAATGTATTATTCATGGAAATGTATGCAAAAGCCAAACGAGGAGCTATCCATATGCACTAAGTACCCACGCTAGTTTTGAAAGGCAGCTCAGAAGAAATGGTAGCCTTTTATTTAGCCTGTCATTTACATGCCCTGTAGTTCAGCTCTCAAGTTCCAACAGACTACACACTCCCAAAAGTAACTCATCGTGTTTGTTGGTGATAAAACAAGACTAGGAGAAAGGGGGTTGGAATAAAGATTCCTCTGGGGAGCACTGCCCACACCAATACATGGCTTTTCCCCATTTCCATGCAAGGCACACGTAACCTTGTTAGCATTTCTTTTAATACCTCCAAATCAAGAGGCAGGTAGGCCCGCCACATGAGTTAAAGAAAAGGCCTTTGACAACCCCCTTTCTGAACCGACGCTATGAAATATATATATTTTATATATATGCTGGCTCCACTTTGCTCCCTTTCAAAGCATGATGATTACTTCTCACGGATGCAATGACAAGACGCGCCTTTGGCAATCCCACGGTCCCCTTCTCTTTCTGAGAAGTGGCAGAATGAAGGAGAAGAAAAGCCCAGAAGCCTTTTTTAGCCTCCTTATTTTTCTTTGTCACATCATTAAGGGTTCAATGAATCTCCAATTAAATTTCCCTGACTGCTGTCACCATTTTGATTGATAGGTGTCCTTGGATCAACCTCAGTAGGGCATGTTGTTGCACCGAACCCCCCCTTCCCACTCACCATCCATTATCAGCCCCTTGTCATCATTACCTTCACATGTCAGTTCATTTACCACAGAAACGGTGTCACCAACCAATAGGGGCAATAGAAAAACATTTGTTACAAATAGGGAAAAACGTTCATAAATCAGGTTGTGCTGCAACCTGAAACTCATGGAGAAATAGTGTATCTCCAGTATGCTTGTTCACCAGTTGCCCTTAAAAAAAACCCTAAACAAAACAAACACACAAATACCCATTCTCAGAAGGAGTAAACAAACAGGGCAGAGCCATGTGCAGATAAAGCTAAAACAGGTTTCACAGCTTTGGACTTTCTTCATTTTGAACCCCAAAAAATATCTGAATCCTTGAGTTAACTTCAAAACCCTGACACACTAACAATATTTAAGCTACAGAAGATAAGACTCTTTGCTACTGACGCTGTCTGGAGATTTCCTACAAAAACAGTTTTTCATCAGAAAGTAAATGCTTTGTCAAAATTATAGCCATTATTATGAAAGGGTCATTTGTGATGAACTCCTGATTGCAAAAAAAACCATAACAGGAAGAAGGGAACAGGATATTTTAGGCTTCTTGAAATCTCATAATTTTTTACTTCATCTGTTTAGAAACTTTATCATAAAAAAGATATCATTAAAAATGAAATGTACAAAGCACAATATAAAATCTTAAATTTATGAAAAACAGTATTTAAATTTAGTCAATCTGATTCAAAAGTTACATAAAACTTTTCTTCTGACTTACGCAGCTTTGTAACAGAATTTGGCTCTGTTTAGGAGCTCCTCTGAAACTAAGAATATCTACATGGGGTGGCAGCACCATTCTGTGTTTGGCACCAATGCAAGGAGCTGTGCACACAGATTTCAGGTTACATATGAACTGTCCCACTCTCCTAGCTAGGACAATAGCCAGGTTTTTGTTCCCTGTTTGTTCAGCATCTTGTGGAGTAGGAATCTGTTTGTGACAGACATGCCTGTCCCTGCTGTGATTTATCATATAAAAAGGTCTTTATACATTTCACACCAAGGACTTTATCCCCAAGGACTGACACAGAACCACTGCTGCAATCCCTCTTCTTTTCTTCCTCTGATCACCATGAAAGGATGGAAACACCCCTAGATGCCTGGCAATTGACAACTCAGCAGGGAAGGCCTGCCCTTCAAAAATAAACGAGTAAAACCAGAACAGCCTTACCAAATTATTTGTAAATGAAACCTAACTGCAAGTATGCTGCAACACACCATCATCCCCATCGCAGCAACAGCTCCTGGTACGGGAGGCAGCCAGCACACATTGCCCTGAAGCCCTTAGGGCTCAGGGAGCCACAGCTGCCTCTCATTTGTACGAGTTTCGTCATTTGCTAGAGGTTTATCCACCACAGTAAGAGACAGACATGTTGCTGCGACATACCGGACAGTTTTAGCCAAGATCCAGTCTGGTCCTTACCTGTTGTTCCCACAAGCTCCATCTACTCCCAGGAAGACAGCCAACATCACAACGGGGGAAGACCAGCTTTTCCCTTAGGGAATGTTTGGAAAGACCATCTCAGCAATTAAAAAGCTTCGCTGCTATTGAAATTAAGAGGATTAATGCTTTTAAACCCCAGGGATCCCTGGTTCATCAATCCACCAGCACACACTTTTTCCTATCTGCTTGTAACTAATTTTAGCTGATGCATCCAGGAGCAGCAGGACAGTGAGTTCACACGGGGCAAGGGCTGGTTGGTGAGCAGAGACTGCAGGTTTGCAAAGGCCACTCCAGAGCACCACAGCACCTTGCAATTTGCCCTGATTTATTATGCAATTAGCAGTGAGTGCATCTCAGTGCACTACAAGAGACAACACTGGCAGAGCTCAGTGTTTAAAGCTGACTTTGTACTCAGGCAGCTAAATAACTGCACTGGTTTTCTTCACCAATTTCAACAAGAATTTTTTCTAAAAATGAAGGTAACTTCTGCAGATTCTCAGGGCAGGAAACCTCAATCAAAGACCAGAAAACTATGAACCATGATTTTGAATGGATGACTTCCATGTAGCTTCATCATACTGGATGCTACAGGCACAGAGAAGAGACTTAGTTTACTGTAAAGCCAACAGTGCAAATGCTTACTGTGGAATGGAGATGCATAGACAAATCAGAGACGAGGAATTCCTGTGGGAAGTCAGTTCATGTGGTAGGTATAAAAACCAGATGCACATGGAGACATGAAGAAGTTTTTCAACATATATGCATTGACCATGAGGAACACTAGGCACACAAGGGCTGGGGCGACCACAAATGGCTCCTCCCCATACCCCGACCATGCCACCAGGTGGCAGAAGACGGGGTGAACATAACCTTGCAAAGGTCAATGTGACTTCAGTTGCCCAATTTTCTCTGCACTTGCTTTTGCTCAGTTGAAATCCTCTGTTTGCGGCAAAACTCTCAATTCCTGCGCCCCTCTCAAGATGGATCAGAAAAATGACAAACTCACTAACTGCATTTCTATTGAACATTTGTTCCAGCGGTTGCCACTTGCTTGGTGGATAAAGGGAGATAGGGCAAGATAATTAACTTGGGGCTTTTTTGGATGGCTATTCTGAGGTCTCCAAGTGTGCCCCAGCTCCCATAGCCTATTGAATGTGCCCTCAAGGCAGCTTCCCTTCCCTCTGCCATTCACAGCAGGATCCCTGTTTTAATTCTTCTGTGCATTATTGAAAGCCTCTAACCTAGCAAAAAATTTTGTAGGGTAGAATCACTCCTCCTTGACTAAAAAAAAACTTCTCCCAGCTCTTACAGGAACATGGGCAAAACAAAAGCACAGTGAAAGGAAAAAATTAAGTTTATCCTGGAGGAGAGTATCCAGTGGTGAACTAGAGCCCTTCACCAATAAGGATGGGAGGTAATGCTGCTCTTGCTATCACAAGAAGAAATTCTGCTGTCATAATGTGTCTTTTCTCCAACATTAGTACATTTCTTCCTCTCCTCGCTAGCAAACTGAGAAGATTAAGATACAGAAATGCCAAGCTGGTAAAAGAGCCAGACCAGACATCAGTGAAATAAAAATGAAATAAAACCCAACTGCACATACCTTTTAGTGATCCTGTTTGTAGGAGATGCCTGAATTGCAGTCATAAAACTAGAAAAAAGCACCAAAGGGATGGGAGAGCTCTCCCCAGCACTGCAGGCCTTAAGCAAACCCCGGGCTGTCCTTGGGCATTGGCGCTGCACACAGTTTCCTCTTGCTTTTTCTCAAGTCACCAGCTTGACCACATGAAGAAGAGTTTACTTAAGAATAAATCAAGAAATAACTCAGCCTTTTTAAGAAAAAAAAAAAAATCCATTATTATTCACAGTCTTAAGACCAAATTTGTCAAGAAAGATCGGCGAGTGCTTCCCTCTTATAAAGCCAGGCCGCCTCCTCAGGTGAGCCAGCCTCCCCCCACCGGCCTCCACACAAAAGCCACACCTGGGCCCCAGAGGCTCCTGACCCGAAACAAGGCAGCTTGAGGGAGAAGCTCACCTGGAGGATATCTTCAGCCAGCACTAGGTGGAAAAGCAGCACGTTTGCACTGCCCTCACGCCCCCATGCATGTGGCTCTGTGTCAATGGCAGGCTCTGGCCGGCGAAGAGGAGCTCCCCGTTGAGTTGTGACGGCTCTGCGCAGCCCCAAACCTGGGCACTGCACAGCCCCTTGGCACTGTATTGGGGAAAAATGCATTCAACAAAGGGCAAAAAGCCATAAACAGTGAGGAGTGAGGGGGAAAAATGTGGAAAACAGCCCTGAAAGAGCTGAGAGGAGAGCAAGAAGAGGAAAAGGATATGGTGATCCCCCTGCAGCCTGTGGAGGAGAAGCCCCTTGCCTGAGCTGAGGGGTATTTCCTGCAGCTGTGACTTATTTAAATTAATCATCATTAAATTATCATTTTTGAGAGATGGAAAACAATTAAAAGATTATTCCTGATGACTAAGCAAGCCTAAGTGCCATGAAAATGAGTTGTTCAGCATCATCACTATCAAAAATGAAGTTCACTTTGGATGAGAAATATATCTGATGAACATGGTTTAAAAAATGGAGTATTAATTTATGGAAGTGAATAAAATAAGAATTTTCTGACTATCTGTCAGCTGTTTAACAGGGTATCTGCTATCAAATTAAGAAGTGCAGAGGGGAGCAAATCCAGAGAGAGAAGAGGTCTTGTGAAGTTCAGCATAGTTCAGCTTTCTTGGACCTCACTCAGCTCAGCACAGTTCAAATCACAAAAAGAAACCATCAGGAACTACTAAAAAAAGAATTGATTGCAAAGGTCTTCTGAAACTATTTCCCAGTGTTAGATTGAAAGGAGATTTTGTATTTTTTCCTCACACACACACTGAACTAAAGCTCAGCCAGGAAGAAATTTAAGGGTCTGAAACCCACAAACAGTGAACGGGGACCTTCTTACCCAGCTATGCCTGCAGCTGGGCTGGAAACTTTTAGTCTGAGTCCTACCATGTGTTTCAGAGAGCACAGAGCTTTGCTATGAAGACTTAAGGCAAAAGGACACACAACCACATCTCGGTGAACTGCTTCCAGAGTTAATTCCCTCGTTGTTAAAATATGCCTTTTGTTTTGTAGCCTTCAGCTTTCAGCCTTCAGATCTCATCGCACCCTTGTATGCTCAACTGAAGATCTCTTTAGCTAAAGAAAGCATGGCTATATTCAGTCTTTGATCAAACCACTTTTGGGTTTTTTCTTTGTCAAATGGAATGGGCAGAGCTTCTGGGCAGCTCCTACATCTTTCATTTTGAAGGGCAGTCACAGAAAATGCAAAGTGTTGTTCCAGAAGCGTCTTCATAGCGGCTTGATACAGACCTTACCCTATCAGCTTTACCTCTTTTAAAAGACTGTCATACAGCAGTACCTTTTTTAAAGACATATAAGCACACTAAAAACAAGAAGCTGGGCACTCCGTCATATTGGCACAAGATGCCAACTAGTTCCCAGCTCTGCATCTTACAGAATTCGGGGAACCTCACACACTGATCAGAAGGAGGTTAACACAGACCAAACAATTAAAAATATTCAGATACACAACATGGAGAATTCCACTAACTTTAAAGCACTGCTTCAAATAATGTGTGGTTGTTTGGGGTTTTTTTCCCTTAACCTAACTCATTAGTATTTTCTTTTCATTAATACCTAAAATGAAGGGTTCCCCCCAGCTGTTTGTATGAAGGAAGGCATAGACAGGAACAGTTTGATGTCCATTTCACTGCAATAGTGAGTAAAAAATGCAGACAAAAGAAAACGATGCGTAATTATCACCATTAACACCATCTGTCATCATCCAAACTTGCTGGTGGGTATACTGTTTATATTTTTTCATATACATATATGTACACACACACACACACACACACACAAACCTGGGTATAACCAACCCCAGAGAGCAGATTCTTCGGGACAGAGCATCCCTCTTTGCTCTGCTACTGCAGCATCACAGTCCCAACTCTCTTGGAGCTGCTGGCTGCTCTTGTAACATACCCACCAGCACCCAGGGGAGGCAACAGATGCAAAGCAACCCATGGCTCTCAGCCCCTCCAGTCATCTGAGGGGGCAGAAGGTCCAAAAGGTGACACCAGACTCAGACTTCTCTTTGTAAGCACAAAAATTATGGTTTAAATACATGATATCCAGCTCCTGAAGGGAAAGACCTCCTGTTTTATTCTACTCCCATGATGTCCCACAGCTGTGCCTTTGAACGAGACTTTTTTTCCCTATTGTTAAAGAGTCATGACATTTTCTTTATTTAGCACTTGAGGTTTTGTTTAAAAATATGAACCACCTAATTTGTAAATCTTAACTAGCAACAAGAGCCATCTGTGCATATTTATAAAGTACACTGGCTGGAGATACGTTAATGATGGAATATGGCACACATGCATACTCCTGCTTGGGATATATTTTTTAAATGCTCTTTTTCTCCAGAGGAGGCACATGACTAATTGCTTCTGTTGTTTAGGTGCTTGAAGTGGAAAATGGGCATTTCTGCTGTTCTGCCTCTGTTTCCAGGTGTTAAGTCCACACATGTACAATAAATACAAAGTAATCCACAAATGTTCAGACCCTGGCAAAAACTCCCTCTCTGCCCCCTTGCCCCTAGGCTAGGACTAATTGCTGCCTGCATGTGTATGTCAAACTGTCCCAGATGTTTTACGATTTACTCTTGCAAAATGAAAATCGATCTGAAAACATGTGAATGAATCCAAGGTTAATCACACTTCTGCTACTGACTCCAACTTCCCTGCTGCACACCTTCAAAAATAGGGGTAGTGCCCATGTTTTATCCTCAACAAAAAACAATTTTAGGTTCCTAAAGAGTTACCTCTATGGAATTTAAATGACCAAAGACTAACCACAATGCTGAAAAAACATCATACAGCTCTTGCCTGCACACAGGCATAATGCTAAATTGCCAGGAAGTTTCCAGGTCCTCCAGTCCTGCTCTGCATGCTGGAAAAATCAAGGCCAAGCCACTGGATTTCTGCTCACATCCTAATAACAACCTCAAACCGGGAGTACCTCATCCATTTCCCTTGGGCTTGCTCCAAGGCCTCCTGTGTCCTGAGAATTCGTGCCAAAACCAATTGGAGCTGTTGCTGAGAGATGTAGTTACAGTCCTTATCCTTGTGTGGTGAATCTGTACCCCTTCACTAAGCAATCCCAACACCAGGAAAGAGCATTGCTGACTCTCCCTCCAAACGTTACAGCTGTGCTTGAAGAAATTAAAGATGCATTTGGCCAGGCAGGTAAACAGAAGGATTTTGTGTTCCTCCTTCTTTTCCATAAATAAATGTATGTATTGAAAAATAATGCATGGTTGGACTGACCCTTTCCAGTTCATTGGCTACAGAAAAGTATTTTGAAAATTACTTTAATACATATTTACTCAATGGACCAGAATGATTCACTTCAGCATATGAATATGCCTTATTAAAAACTGCTTACACACAGGTTACTCAAACCAGCTGGTTTTTTCAACTCTCCAAGGCATGTATGAAATACCATGTTCATTGCATGTAAGTCTGGGGAAACCATTATTTCTCCTATCTTCTCCTAGAGAAAAAGGTGTGCCTCAAAAAGAACAGAATAAAAATGATTGCAATGAGGGCTGCAGATGCTGTGAACTGGCTGGAGAAAATCTGTCTGTAACTGAAGCTGAGGGATGAGCCAGCCTGGGGTGACAAGTTTTTAGCAGTGCCTATTGTGATAGGACAAAGGGGAATTGCTTTAAACTGAAGGAGCGTAGATTTAGACTAGATACAAGGAAGAAATGTTTTACTATGAGGGTGCTTAAACATTGGCACAGGTTTACCAGACAGGTCATAGGTGCCCCTTGCCTGGGTCAGGTTGGATGGGGTTTTGAGCAACCTGATCTAGTTGAAGATGTCCCTGCTCAAGGCAGGGAAGTTGGCCTGTAAAGGTCCCTTTCAAGGTAAAGCATTCTACGATTCTATGAATTTATGTTTCTTCCCACACTCTATACAAAGCTTCCTGCAGAGGGTGCAGCCCCCCAGGGTGCAGAAACACTTTTGCAAAATGTTCCAAACAGGCTCATTTTTCAGTGGGATAAGAAAACCTTTCCATTATCCTCATCCTCTGCGACAGGTCAGCCCACCCCCTACACGAGCCTGCATTGCTTGATGTGTTGGGGCCAAGCAGCACCCGAGCAGCCTCGGGGGAAAGTGCCTTAATTGCTGGTAATACAATAGCTCCACTTAGCACCAGCAAAGCAATTCAAAAATGGAATCAAACATTTTCTGGACACACATTTAGGGAGCAGCCGGCTGTGTTGGCATGTTACTCCATTACTTAACCACTGGGTCATATATCTGTGACTGCAGATGGCTTTTACATCCGCACCTCTTAAGCAGCATCTGATACCATGACCGAACGCTGGCCCAAAGGGAGGCATGCAGTCATTCTGACCAGAAAGACTTTTTCCTTTAAATTAAACACCATCTCAGACAAGGCATCAGAAGGTTTTTCTGTAACCCCGTTAGACCCAATAGAAACAGCCTTCCTCAGCTCCAGCATGGTAAGCACTACCCATCTGCAATTCAGCTGCAGCTCTGCCTTACAAAGTCCAAGCATTGGCAAATAAAATTACCTTTCCCCATCAATCTCTTACCAGCACCCCAGGACACCCACACTACTTCCCATGGAGTACTTCTAGAGATGTTTCTTGAAGATATTTTTTCTCCAACTCCCCTTCATCTCAGTTTTTTCTTCCAGGCATCTCCAAGGAATCCACAGCCTCCAGGGGCAGCTGCAAAAACATCACCATGCCAGTATTTGCAGTGTAAATCTGCTGGGCTTAATGCTGACACAGCTACAGCTGCTTAGCTGTTGGCTGCCCAGGGAAGGCAACACAGAAGATCAGAAAAAAGTGCTTTGGTCTACCTGAGCCAAGCTACCAGCAAAGTCAGTGACAGCACAAAATATGAAAGCAGAATGATCTTACAATCAGACCCATGGGGCATGAACTTACCAAGCATCAATGCAGAAGTATTCACCCTATGGATCCTGCTGTAGGCCAGGCACTCTGTGGCACAAAGAAATGGTGCAGACCACAAACTCATCGTACTTACACAGGCTCATCGTACTTACACAGGCTTCAACAAATGGCTTGGTGAACACCTGTGGTCTCTCATCCCCATCCTCAACCACAAGCTGAGTGTCCAAATGCCCCAACTTTATCAGAACTACTTACTTGCCTGAATATTTTGATGCTTAGGGTTATAGAGTGAGGGATTGTTTTGGTCAAGGAGAACAATGATGGGTGAAAATTGCATAAAGCTCCTCAGAACGGATTTCCTTACTTGCATGCTTACCACGCAAGGGAAGCCACGTATGGTAGCCAATATTTTACAAAATCTATTCCACTTTCAGAATAATCCTCTGAATTATTCCATGTTACTAAGGACCCATGGTGTATAAAATAAGATGTGAGCAGTACCGTATGATATACTTCAGGTTAACCAAAACTATTTGTTTGACTCAAAGTGAAACTTCTCATTCCACATTTGAGGACAGGCTTTTCATATTGCTGAAAGCAATTGCTCCCAGAATTAAAAACTGGGGCATTCCTTTATAATTTCCAAATTTCACCATGTTTCCACACTTCTTGAAAAAATCTGTCCTTTCTTTCATGCAAAACTGCTTCCAGGACACACTTGGAAATAGAGCATCAGTCCAAACTGCACTCCTATGGCAAACACAGCCATCACTCCACCACAGGTGACACACACGTGAGGAGAGTTTTGCTTTCTTCCCATATAAATATTTAAGTGGCTCAGACCCAATTTGCCTGCAGCATCAAGCCTTCTCTTCTCATTGATTGCTCTGCTAACTTCTTGTTGGTGCTGAAGATCATCTCTGTGTCTTTAAAAAGAAACTTGGAATAGCCTTGAAAACGAAGAAATATTTAGTGGGAAGAAAGAGGGGCAAGGCTTCAATGTTGAGAAGGAAATTTGTTTGAAATCTTCAATCTAAAGCAGGATGGGAAATGGGGAAGTTCCTGGGCTTTTTTTAGAGTTCCCAACCAAATAATATTTTTCCTATTGTTTTTTGAAGCTGTGAAGTGGGCTACCTCCCACTTCACTAACAGGTCCACAAAAAAAAAAAAAAAAAAAAAA
>VZRV01001115.1:0-30420 GCA_013398115.1 Falcunculus frontatus | reverse complement strand
GAAGGAAGGAAGGAAGGAAGGAAGGAAGGAAGGAAGGAAGGAAGGAAGGAAGGAAGGAAGGAAGGAACTCATTTGGGGTTTATGGTAGGATTTTCTTGGAGCCTTGGAGGCAGCTGACATGACTTGTCCAGTGCACCAGGGCACAGCCATCACAGTGTCTCCCATCTCTCATCAAATTGTCACAATTGTCTGAAAATTTGGGAGATTTGGGGTTACTGATGGGAGCACAGGGACCGGTGACCTCTCCTATAGGGTTCTAGTGCGAGTTTTGCTGTTGTAATGTGGATATGACCAGCAAAAAAGTGTTTAATCTTTTTGTCTTCTTGAATAAATCAGCTTATATATAATCTGATTATGCATTTAATATAAACATATAAATTAAGTAGATAATTGGTAAATAGGGCTTTGCCAACCAAATTATTTTAATACAGGATTAGAGAGACTAGACTGTCTTAAAAAATATTTGTCTCTTTCTAGGATAGGACTTAAAAGACAATTAAAGGAGTTTTCCACCTAAACCTAGATCTGTAAAAGTCCAGGCACTCAGCTCTGACTGGGAACTCCCTGGAGCTCTTTATAAGCTTCAGGAAGAGGAGGCTGTTTTGTTGGTATCAAAATAATACGTCCTTGCACCCTTCTTTATCTGCTCACTCAACATGTACCACGCAGGGGACAACTTGATGAGTTGAATGCCAAATGGATGCTTTAATTTTCAGCTGCCCTTTTTGAATTCCCATTGTAAGCAAGAATGGAAGCAGTGTCATGTAAGACAGTAGCACTGCACAAGGTGAAAGGTAATTTTATCCACTGTTTCATCTTCCATGGCCACACTCATCATAATCCCACCTCTTTCAGACTCTCTTGCCTTCCATAAAACAACCCATGGGCTACCCTGGAGAATCATCAGACGCATAATTGCAGTCTTCCTCCTTTGTGGTTAGTCCTGCAAAATAGTGCTTGGTCCATATGTTGCTGCTGACACTATAGAAATGATGCTATGGATTAATTACAGCAGGGGACGCTCGGAGCAGGGAGCTTCGCGCGCGCTGCTCTCCCACGAGGTGCGCAGTTGCGAAGCAACCTGACACATCTGCCAGGGCTGTCTAAGAAACTATTAGCCAGTTGCTACCTCCTGTGCTCAAGAGCTGCAGGCAATTTCACAGTAATAGTTTCTCGGCTTCTTTCACGCAGGCAACCGTGGTGCCAAGATACTGACTTAAATATGTATCACGGAATGGCATCCTTAATAGAGGCTTTACAGGAACAAAATGTATATGGGTAATCCGCAAAGGCTGGTTGCGACTGACAGCTTCGTTATTGCTCTGAGGATGCATGGCAGGCACTGCGAGCCAGGAGCAGGGAGCAGCCACGGGAATGGACAGCTTTGATTCACAGCCCAGGAATGATTCTGCAGCCCACCTACGTGGGCTCAGGGGTTAAATCAGAAGCACCTGTGCAGGGAACCCTTAACAGTGCAATATTATTGCATGTGTTGGGTTTGCGTGGCCAGGTTGGGCAGGGGGTAGGAGAGTGTGCTACAGAGGTGGCTTCTGTGAGAAGCTGCCAGAAGCTTCCCCCGTGTCCAACAGAGTCAGTCCCAGCCGGCTCCAAGACAGAGCCACTGCTGGCCAAGGTCGAGCCCATTAGTGGTGATGGTAACACCTCAGGGATGACAGATTTCAGAAGGGATAAAAATCACCTCAAGAGCAACTGCAACCAGAGAGTGGAGCAAAAATATGTGAGAAGAACGGCCCTGCAGATACCCAAGTCAGTGGAGAAGGAGGGGCAGAAGGTGCTCCATGCACCAGAGCTGAGATTTCCCTGTAGCCCATTGTGCAGACCACAGTGAGGCAGCTGGGTCCCTGAAGCCCATGGGAGGACCACAGGTGAGCACTGATCCCATGAAGGACTCCATGCCTAAGCAGGTGGATGCCCAAAGGAGACTGTGACCCTGTGGGAAGCTCATGCTGGAGCAGGCTCCTAGCAGGACCTGTAGCCCTGTGGAGAGAGGAGCCCATGTTGGAGCAGGTTTTCTGGCAGGACTTGCCACCCCAGAGAACCCATGCTGGAGCAGTCTGTTTCTGAGACACTGTACCCCATGGAAGGGACCTACACTGCAGCAGTTTGTGAAGAACTCCAGCCCATAGGAAAGACTCATGCTGCCAAAGATCATGGAAGACTGTCTCCTGTAGGAGGGACCCCATTCTGGAGCAGGGAAAGAGTGGGAGGACTTCTCCCCCTGAGGAGGAAGGAGCGGCAGGGAGAACGCAATGAACTGAGCACAGTCTCATCCATCTGCACTGCTGGAAGCAGAGAACTTGGGAGTAAAGTTAAGCCCAGGAAGGATGGAAGATGGGGGAAGGTTTTTTTCAAGATTTAGTTTTTATTTTCATCACCCTACTCTGATTTGATTGGTAATGTTAAATTTTTCTCCAAGTTATATCTGTTTTGCCTGTGATGGTAATTGCTGAGTGGATCTCTCACTGTCCCCATCTCAACTCTTCAGGCTTTTGATATATTTCTTCTCCCCTCTCCAGCTGAGGAGGAGAGTGATAGAATGGCTTTGGTGGGCACCTAATTTCCAGCTGTAGAGAAGCAGAGGTGATTTTTGGGATCCTGGAGCTCTGGCTTGCAGAAAGGACCACAAGCCAAGTTCCTCTGCAAACAAAAAAGAAGGGAGACTTCTATGCAGTAAAGCTGGAAGTCCCCTAATGTGGTCTGACGTCTAAATGAATAATTTGCCTTTTTGGTGTTTTAGTAAGAGGGAAACTGAACGTGAAAGCAAAGACAGTTTGGGTATTTGCACGTGCGGAATTAGGTTTAAGGCTCATTGAAGGTGAATGAGGTAGGAGATCCTGCTGGTGCACGTTGGGAAGTTGATTTAAAACATCTGAAAGCTTAAATGACACTTAGTGCCTTTGGAAAACTACCTGAATCCTCAGAGCAAGGGCAAGGTCTAAATTTTGACAAGATGTATATCCAGTACCCAGAGACATCTCCTCCTGATGCACAGCTTCCCCTTGACAGTATTCCCTGCCCAAATGGAGACAAAAAAAAATCCACTAAAGTACCGGGCCCTGGAGGGATGCATTAGTTGGCATTATTTTCTCGGCCGTCGAGTTTCAGTGATTCAGAACAAGTAGCGATGCCGCTCTCTACGGCTTTAATGACGTTTGCTGTCAGAGACATGAGCCACGGGAAAGGACAGGGCTGTAACTTTATTTTAAGCCGGATAGGCTGTAGCTAAATCTCCTGAATCCCTTTCAGCTTTGGAAATGGTTTTCCCCTATCTCTGCCTTCTACCTGGTGCCTTCACATTGTTTGTGCTAAAAGGGGAATGATACTTTTAATCTCAAAAATGCCTTTGGAGCTTTGGAGTGGATCATTTTAAAGTCAACAGTGTTTAAAGCACATTAATGAGGATATTCACCACAAAACAGTTTTATTTCTGTGTGTAACTGATAAACGTGAATATGAGAGAATATAAGGGAAAAGAAGTGGGAAAACAGTCCTGCTTGGAAAAGCAAACAAATCATGGATCCGTGGTAAAAAGGGTATCAAATTATTATAACACTAAAGCTGGCTGTGAATCTTCCGGTGGAACACATTTTTCTTTTTTTTCTCCCTCTCTTTGGGTTTAAGTTCACAGCCCAGCACTTTGCCTAGTGTTTGGAAAATGATAGTCAGCCTACATTGTGAGAATAGCATTATAAGTTTAAAACAAAAATGGTGGCTGATGTTCATCATGCTGTCTTATTCCTGTGCAGACACACAGACTGTACAAAATAGATGAGGGCAGTAGCAAACAGGACTGTTGCCTCCTAGCAGGGAGCAAAATTAAAGAAAAAAATTTTAAGACAGTTTAAAAATTAAGAAAAAAGCAGGTCAGGTTGGTTCTCAAGCATCATCCCCTTTTGCTTTGACATTTGCCTCTATCAGAGTAGAAAGCCCAAATGTGAATTGCATGTGTCTTAATGGCAATAAATAACTGCTATCACCCTTTGCCAAAACGAACTGGAGGGAAAAAAAACCCCAAGCCACTCATTTAAATTGGGCACTTGTTTGGCTCTTAAAGATGTACAATATGATTATAAAACAAATCAATAAGCTTTCAGACTTTCTGAATGTCATCACAAATGATTAGGTTACATGAACGGGTCTGAGCTCACCTCACTCTGACCCCAGGGAAATCCAAAGTGCCACATTTGGACAAATGGGATGCACCTGTTTCAGAAATGTAATTTTTTTGTCATTGCTGCTGTCCCCCAAAGGATGCTTATTTAGAGAAAAAACAGGTAGAGCAGTAACACAGTATGCAACCATAAGGATATTTTTCTTTCAACAGTGGTAGAAATCAGATTCTAAGACCATAAGGATGTCCATGAAAATGCATTGGCTCTCATGGATATTCCTGTGGATCTGGGGCCTGTGTAAATGGCATCCCGTAACAGGCACACTGCAAAAGGGAGCCATGCTCACCTTGCAGCTGACTTTTCAAAAGTGTTTGTCATCCTCACACAGACACTTAAGCCTTAAAGGCAGCACAGAGACACTCACTGTGAGTGGCAGGATCTGACAAAAATTGCTGTCTTCCTGTAGGTCCAGCCTTGCTCATCTCAGCCTCCAGCACCTGGGTGCACTGTGGCTGTTCAGGCCTGTGCAAGGCCGAACGGGACAGGTTTCGAGGGGAAGAAAGCCCACTTCCACCCATCCTGGTAGCTGTTCTGTCACAGGACAAAAGCAGAGACCACTCTTAGCTGGGGATGAAGCACAACTCTGACCAAAAAAAGTAATTAGCATCAACTAATTCATCAGATAGCCTGCCTCTGTGGATTTTCTAGACCCCAGGCAAGGATGGCCCACAGGAAAGCAAGGCCAGTATGGACTCCCCAAAAGGGGAGAGGCACTTAGGCAGCAAAATCAGTCCACCTTCACCATCACTTCAATCTGCCTTAGGATAGCATCAGTGGTGTAAACAACCTCCTTAGAGGAGTTATCTGAAGTATACCAGAAAAATCAGTCCTGCTTAAAGAAAAAGCAGTAGAAATAATTGCATGTGCTCAGAATCAGGGCAGAAAATTATTTCTTGCATCTTCCACTTATTTCCTCATGAAAAATGTTTAAAATATGCTTTGATACATTATCTTTTTCTCTGAAATCACACAAGCACAGTATTGACCCACAGAGGATTTAGGCCTTCAACACTTTACGTTTGACCTTTGCCTGTCAAAACATTTTGAACCCTTTTTTCTTCCTCTCCTGAATCTATTCAGACTATGCCTGTCCAAACTGGAGTTTAGCAAATCAATCTGCTTTAATTTTCTTCTTACAAATAAAACAGGAGTTACTTGAGTTGCTATATATAATACTGACTATTGTAACAGTCTTTTGATGGATGGTAAGGAAGAACTGGATTCTGCAGCCTCTCTTGAAACACTGACAGGCCCCATTAAACCAGACCTGACCAAACCTTGAATCCTAAAGTAAGGCACAGCTGGGTGTATGTGCTGGCAGGGATGTTGGGCAGGGATGCATGATCCTCCTGTGATGAACAGAGCCAGGGATGGTACCTGGCCAATGTCAGGCATGATAAGGCCAAGTGGAATAGCAAAGACTGGATCCCAGCTGAGACCCCAGCTGTCCCTTTTTCATAGCACTCCAGATCTGTATAATGTTTGATGAGATAGCCCCAAAGAGGTGAACTGGGTGAAGGTGCCATCTTTGTTTCTTTACATGGAAAAGAAAAAACTTGCAATCAATCTCACACAAAAAAAATCCAAAAAAATATACACCAAATAAATCACGAGGGCATCAGGAATGAGATGTACTTACCAAATAACCCCAGCAGCACTGTGTCCTGGTGTCACTGAACTCAACACTCTTTCTGCTATTGACTGCGATGAGATCCTGAGCTCTCTTGTTATCATTTTAACCACACTTCGGTGGGGTTGGCTTTGGAGAATCACTGAAATGTTACAGTGAGGTGAAGAGTGAATTCTTGTCTGTATCCCTTGCAAAAAAAAAAAAAAGAAAAAGGAAAGTTTTTAAAAAAGAATAACTGTTCTACTTCAGCTCTCCAAACTGAAATGAAAAACAGTTTAAATTCAGGGGGGGTTGTGTATTCATCAAAACCAGTTTATATGGGGAGAAAAAAAAACCACACAAAGAGAAAGAATCATGAACTGTTTCTCCCAGATAAATTCTCATTTTTGATTAAATCTATTTCCGATGTGCAAGAGGATGAAATATATCAAGTCTAGGAAATAAATGTGTGAGCAACTTTCAAGAGTAATCAGGATTTACAATGACCTTTTATTCTAGGCAAGCAATGGCAAGCACTATGATGGAAACAGAGAAAAGATTACTGAGAAACAAGGAAATTTGCATCCAGGACCAGCAGGAGCAAAGAGGGCACTGAATTGTGCTCGCTTTACATAGAGGGTTACAGTGCCATGTTATTGCAGACAAATGAAGGGCTTGCATTAAAAATGCATAATTTAATCAAGAGAAAAACTACTAATCAGATTGAAATATGCAGACCTGATATTGGTTTTTTAATATTAGTGTTATTAAATTCTGCTATAGTTTCTCAGAGAATCACCCAAATGTAAATTAATATAAGGAGAAACAGTTAACAAAATTACAGGCCCAGATCAAACATTCCTGCTCATTCGCAAGCATCCCATTGACTTGGGATATTGGGGATGGCATAAAAGGCTTAGTATAAAATACTACATGCACTGATGTAATAGCACTTTTCCCAGTCAGAGCAGCTTGAAGTGCACCCTGATGCAGCTGTTGGCTTGAATTGAATGGCAGCTGAGGATCGATGCCAGCGTCTCTGCCTTGGCCAAACACAGAACTGCCACTTCACGTGCCATAGCCTGAGCACGGCCAGAGGGCTTCCAGCTCCACCCAAAGTCAGCCTGTGCTGTAAGGAACAGGAACTTATTCCCTGGACATAATCGACCTCTAGAATTAATACCTGTACCAAGAAAACAGGGCTGAACATTCCTCTAATTTAACATACTAAGAAACATTAAAAGTATCCTCCATTTGTGCATACAGAGATGATGCAAGAGCCACTGCCTCTGCTCAGCATCTGTCAGACTTGTATTTACCCAAGGTTCTTCCTCCACTGCTGCTAAAGTGCAAGTTTCCAAATCGCCCCTTTCACATGAGGGTGAAACAGCTGAGCAGGAAGGTACGGTCACTTGCCAAGGGAAATAGCACCTTAGAGTTAAAGCTAGGAAAATGCCCCAAGCCCCTTTTCTCATTTGAACATTTCTGATGTGACAAACCTCAGCAGAGAGATGTGCTTGTCTTGAAACTCCACCCAGAAATTGGGGGCTCACATTTTTGTCTACGCACCTGCTTTACAGTGCTTGAGTTACAGCAAGGCAGTCACCCTGTAGCACCATTCTTCAGAAAATGAAGAATTATTAATATTAATTTGGTTTATAAGGGTGGCTCCACTGTTTCAAGGAGTGTAGAAACATCTGAAAAATTACACTTATAATTTTTTTCCCCCTTGTCAATTAGAACATAAACACTGTAGAATAGAGATTCTGGGTTTTTTTGTTTGCACAGCACCTTGTATCATAAGGTCCTAATCTTTGAGGTACATCTGAACACAACGTGGCTCACCAAGCCACTTCCCATCACTTACCCGCCATCCTGGTTAATTGGAGAGGCCCCAGCTGACAGGAGGTGAGCAAATGAGACACCCAGATGCAAGAAGGGCAAGAAGGAGGATTCGAGGAACTACAGGCCTGTCAGCCTGACCTCAGTGCTGGGGAAGTTTATGGGCATTGTCTTCAGCGCCATCACGCTGCACAGACAGGACAACCAGGGGATCTGGCCCAGCCAGCACAGGGTTATGAGAGGCAGGACCTGCTTGACCTGCCTGATGTCCTTTTGTGACCAGGTGACCTGACTAGTGGATGAGGAAAAAGCTGTGGATGTTGTCTACCTGGGCTTCAGTAAAGCCTTTGACACTGTTTTTGGAGAGACTGGCTGGTCATGGCTTGGACCGGTGCACTGTTTGCTAGGTCTATGATCATCAATGATCTTAGAGATCTTTTTCAAACTTAATGATTCTGTAATTCTATTCTAAGACAGGTACTGAGCATTTAATGGTGATTCCCAGTGACACTTTATTTGACATCTACCTATGAGAGAAAGAGAAGATGTACAGCAGGAAAACAAGGGAAATCAAACAGCATGTGTGACCAGTAATACACAAAACTGCTCATTTTGCAAAAATAGCTGTAGACTCTTTGAGATTGAAAGCTGATGTGCCAGTGTCACTTCCTACTTATTTTTATTTCCTGTGATATACAGTATGAGTTTCTGACTCTACTTGCACCAGGGGATAAATAAAGCTAACCTAGATTCCCTTTTCTTCCTTTTTTCCCCCATTTTTGCCAGCTGCTACCTCCCCCTGATCTCAGGTCCTGCACAAACATAACACCATAGCATGGCACACACATGGCCATCAGCAGCATCAGATAACGGCCAGGAAGCTGCTGCTGCTCTCAATTCCCTGCTGCGTTACATCAGTGCTAATGAGGAGTAAATAATAGTAATAAATCAGCTTTCTGCAGTTGACAGTAAGGTGTTCAATATTCGCTGAAGCCACTGTCAACTTGGAGGCAGTTTCCAGAGGCCCCTGCCTAGCAAACAGTGCAATACTGCAAACACCATTTGTTCTGGAAGAGCCAGGTACCATATTCTGTGATATAAACTTCAAAGCAGCCCATCCTGCCACATTAGGAAATCCTTTGCAGACAGCAGATGAATGAAGTTGGAGGAGACACCTCATGGGTTACAGCCTGTCCCATGCAGTGTTTTCCTGGGCTTGACCTCCCCTCTCTAACCACAGAAATGCTGCAGCAGAGCCCTTCTGGCTCACAGGTTGGGTCAGGGGCTTGCAGATGCTGATAAATGTTGGGGGGACCATGGGTGAGCCCTAGCTCAAAGGGCTGCATGAAACCATGCCACCAGGTGATTAGAGCTGGCTCAGGCAACCCTCTGAGCTGCAATCCTACCTTAGTTTTGCTTCCTACCATAGCAGCATATCCTTCCAAAGGAGAAGCCCAATCCCCTCTAAAGTCAGTTTTCCTACAACCCCCAGAGAACTCTCACAGGTTTAGGATCAGCAGCCAAAGCACAGTGCTCTAACCAGGCCTAGCAGTGTGGCATCCAGAGGGGCTCACACATATGTGCCACCCACATGAGACCCCTGCCAAGCAGCAACAAAATCCTAGACGATCTTCCAAGCTAATGCCCCAAGCAGTGCCTTTGTCTTACTGTAAACACTTCTGTCTTTAACAACACATTAGGCAGCATTATTCTTCACTTACTTGAGATAGAAAATGTGGGATAGTTCCCAGGCCAAGAAACATTATCCCAGATGGCTTCTCCTGTCTGTGACACAGAGCTGGCACCACCAGCCTCATATTTGAGGATTTTTGCTGTTCTGGACATCTTAAAAACTTTGCAAAAGAGCGGTGTTATTACTTAGGACTGAGATATGACTTGAGGAGTCAGGAGGCAAAGACACTCGGGCAGAATGATGTCAGAGTAGGGACAGGACCCTACCCCTCAGCTGGAATGGGACGTCATTGGCTTGGTCACTGGTAAGCACAAAATTTAGGAACCTCCCCAGTAAAATGTAGTAGCTAAAGAGGTACCATTTCCTGAAACTCTTCAAAGTCCCCAGCACTGGCATTATTCCCTGTTTCCATCACCTTTTCAATGTGCCCTTTATTCCATGGAGGCTGCTGCATAGTTAACAGCTAGGAATTGCAATCGTGGAAGAACACCTATCAGCAAATCAAGAGGACAATTCTTTAACTCCTTGCAGGTTTTGGGAAAAAATGCTGGAAGACAGCAGTTGCATTCTGCTTCATTAGAGAGAGAACCATTTCTAAAAGAAGAAATAATCATCAAGATGGAAATACAACAGTTCAGCAACAGGTCTGGAAGGGAAAAAAAGATGGGGTTTTCCCTGAAAGCCTTGCAGCAGCCTTATCCTGCACTCCATTGGCCTCTAGTGGAAAACAGAAGCTATGTCTTATGATCACAAAACTTCATTTACAGAGCACAGAGAAATACCCCGCTGCCCACACAGACCTTGAATACATACCTGGTGAAGGAATGCAAGGCATGCGATGAAAAAGGACGACTATTCTGCATCAGGTACATACAGAGACTTGGTTTTGCTATCATCAGGGAAGAGATTGAGTTAAATACTAGTTTTTTCTTACACATGTTCCCATTCTAGTGAGCCTCTAAGTTGTCTGCCATAAAAGAAAAAAAATTTCATCTGCAGAGGCACTAAGTCTGTTACATTTGGGCTAGAAACTCCATACCACTGTACGTGCTCCACTGAAAGTTAACCCTTGCAGCATTCAGACCACAGCAGTTTGGCTGTAAAGAACACTCTAAACCAAGGATTTCAGTTGCTGTCTTCTGTAAATACAGGCTCTCAAAATGAAAACATGTGCCTGTATGGGGCAGGCAGTGACTACAACAGCAGTCCTGCCTAGGTATAAATTTAACGACTCAAACCCCATGGCTCCAGTTTCCACAGATATAAACAAGATGACACCTCTCCTCAACCAATTAAAAATACAAACAGTAATCAAAAAAAGCACCGTGCAGGATCACAGCAACAAACCTCTGAGAAGGTGAGTCAGTGGAGGGCAGTAGGCTCAGCACAGAGCTACTGGATAACAGACAGGAGCAAGACATCTTGTTGGGCAGAGCAGAGCCCTCAAAATCAGGGCCAGCTGAAAAAGCAAAGAGTGCCCCCAGAACAGCGCACACCAGCAATGAGCAGATACTTCCTGAGCAGGGCAGGGGTGCTGGGTGCCAGCCTCCTCCAGCTGAGTATAATCTCTGTGCATCTCTCCAACAACTCCGTAAGCTTGGCTTGGTTTCCTCCCTCCTCCAACGCCTGCCTTCTGGAGCCCAGGGCAACGCGGCAAGGCTTGCTCCCCAGGAAACAGCATCTGCCACAGCAGTGTGGAGATGGTGGAAGGCAGATGGAACCTCCACCCTCCACATGGAGCGGGCTGCTTGGTTGGCCTTCAGCAGAGGCATGGTCCTGCTGCCAGCTCTCAGGATGTGTCTTCAATCCTCTGCAGTGGCTCGGCTCTCGGGAGCCGCGGCACACAGGAAAAAGGAAAAGAGCAACAGGCATTCTCAAACATGAGGAAAAACTTCTTCAAAACTTACTTTCAGTGTATTTTCACTGCGTTTTGCATCAGCTTGCTCCTGCATTCATTTTAGCAGTTTCTGTGCTTGCCAAGGGCACGGGGAGTTGCAAGTAGAAGTTTCTTTGGAGGCTGAACTGCCAAAAAAAGTGCAAACAAACCCCATGCCAAAACAACACAGCACTCATTCATTCAGAGCAAGCTGATGTGAGCTACATCAAAAATTGGAAAAAAACCCCCATTTTTTAAAGCCACATGCAATCTTCTGACCGGTTTGTTTTGGTCAAGTTGTTTGCATTCCCTCAAAGGAGAGAAGGGAAAAGACCAGCGTCGAAAAGCCACCACTTCAATACTTCTTGTGAGTTCAGAAGTGTTCACACCCACTACCTTGCATGCCTGTGAGGGAGAAATGTAACCAGCAGCAGGGAAACTACGGGGCTACCTTCTGTTTAAGTATCCTTGGCTCAGTGCTGGTCCAAGGGCCTTTTTTTCTGCAACATTTAGCAGAGTGACCTAAATCAGCCCGATTTAAATGATAGAAATGTAAAAGAATCAAGCACAGGACTTCCAAGACCATGAATCCTTGGGGCTGGCTGAACACCCATTTGTAAATCCCACAGATTAGTTCCATTTACTTCCTTCATGAGGAAAGAAAAAATAAAAAGATTAAATACAATCAGCCTGAGCTGGAAATGAGCTTCTCTCTGCCTCTTGCACAGACTGGGATCTACAGCAGTAGAAAGCAGACACAATGGCAGCAGGACTGGTGCATGGCAGAGCTTCACCAGGCTGGGGCAGTGGTGAAGCAAAGCAAGGCTATTGTGGCACAGGAAAGGTTTCCTTGGTGAGAAGAGAGGCAGCCAGGAGAGCTGTCTGCACCTCACCCACTTTCATCTTAATTTCTTAGGCCACAAAACATTTGGCACTGGTTTGATATATAGTCTTTCAGCTAAGCATGCATATGGATAACATCCAGCTGAAAACAGAAAAGAAGAAAAAATAAAAATAAAAATCACACTATCCTTAACAGGCAAGTTAAACCTGCTTATCTGCAGAGGAATGAAAATCTTTTTTTACTAACAGCTGAATCCCATGAGAAAGCAGTCACAGATGTGCACCAGCGGACCACATACCAGTGCGACCAAGTGGCTTCCTACAGGAGAGAAACTGTTTAACTCAAGATAACTGAAATACACAAGAGACTCAAATGGTAAAACCAACACTGAGCTGCCAAAGATGTGTAATAAATGTGATTTTTAATAATCTCTTCCACCACCACTGAACAACGTGAAGCTTCCACGGCTGCTCCAAGTCCCGAGTACAAGCTTGTGCCTTTATGCCCATCATGTGTCACAGCACAAGTAAGTACATGAGTTCAGAAGTGGCTTGGCAATCCCCAAGCAGTGACTGTGGATTATGGCACATGCCATGCCCACAGCTGGGCTACTGTATAACCACCAGCATTTTTGCTTGCTATGAGCCACAGGATATCCTACCTCCTCCTGCTGTGCAGCGGAGAAAGACGGATGACTGGGGTAATTTTTAAGACCAGTACTTTGCTTTCTGTCCCCTAAGATAAAAAGATTTGTTGAATTCTTTCACATGCAAGAAAAATTCAGCATCAGCTTCTATTGTGCCCCCATGAACTGTGCGCCTTATCTGTTTATCACTTCTTACAGCTCCTCAGACTGTGACCTTCCAGGGACACGACAAACTCCAAACAATACATCCGTGTAATAGACAAAGAAGCTCATTGCTTCCAAAAAGTTAATACTGGGTCACTGTGCAGGTTTTACTGGAACTGCCCTCCTATGACATTACGACTGAGCCTAACTGGCATAGGAAGGGCAAATATTCTGATTCTTCCAGGTTAGGGCGGGTAAAAGAAAAAGACAATCTTCTTGACTATCAAAATATAGCACATGATCTATGTGGTTATTACCGTTTCTGTCCAGTGCATTGGTTTGAGCCAATTAACAAGAAACTGTGAGACGGTTCTGGATGAAAGCATCTCCTACACACTGCAAAGAAGATAAGCAGTAACCATTCCTCATTTCTCACGTCAGACTAGGAGCAGGAGAGCCCTGTCTGAATGAGTCAGAGTAAGGAAAGAGAGACTGCAGATCGAAGTCCTGCCCTGGAGGGATCCTACAGTGACCTACATAGCTGCTGACCAGAACAGCGCTCAGGCTGCACCAGGTGTGGGCTCTCTGGAAGACACCAGCACCACCCTCCCCTTCCCAACTTGCACAGCCCAGGGACACAAGCACTGTGGATGGGTGTGGGCTTACCCAGGTGCACAGAAGAGGCCACAGGAGGCTGAGCTGTAGAGCCAGGTTCTCTGCTGCTTCAGTGAGTGATAAACACTGGAACTGAGACAGGCCTTCAAGAACCATGAGAACTGCAGGTGGAAATGGTGCCCTCCAGCAAGGCTCTTGCTGGCAAAATGCTCACCAGTGCTCCTGGGGCATGGCTGATGGGAATGAATGTTCTAAACAGAGCTTCCAGAACCTTCTACAAGTGGAAAACCTCTTTTGCTCCCTTCTTTGCAATGCTTACACAACAATACACTATCATTCATAGAGCATAGTATGCTGCTATTCAAGAGGATTTTTCCTCACCCTTTCACCTTCAAAAATTGTTTTGGTTGCAGAATCATTTTTAATACTCATCCAGACTCCCAATTTTTAAATGCTGGACAACCCTACAACACTTACCTTATCACAGAAAACAGTGATTTCAGATGAGGCAAAGATACTTTAGAAAAAAACAACAAGCTACCACTACCAAAAAGAAACCCAGCACTATGTATAGGATACTTGAGTTCAATTTGGAGATTAAATAATTCCTGGGGAGACCTACTTTTACTACCAACTGTAAAGATTTTTGAGAAAATGAGCTCTTTGCTGTGGAATTAATAATAGATCTATGCAGATTGATATTCCCAGGAGATAAAGGGAAAAACATTAAAAACTGATGCTTCTGGCAAATGAAAAACTAATGGACCGTATTTTCCTGGAAGGGATGGGAGGTGTTTTTATTTTATTTCACTCTGATGACTAGGCAAGATTTGTTCTCAGGGAGCACCATCTCCAGCTAAATGGAAACACCTTGAAAAATTCATAGAAAATGTGGAGGAGAGCATAAGTCATCACATACCAAATATGAAGAGCTCCGAAAGATCACATTCTGCAGCAGAATGTAGCTCTGATTATGATTTACTTGAAAACCAAAAGAATTCTTCACCATTCCAAACAGAAGTTTCTGTATAAGTTTGGCAGGAACACCAGGGATTCAAACTGCAACCAAAGCCACTGTCAGCTAGGAACATTGTTTTTCAAATCTCACCTCCACTGGCATCTGAGGTTCAACAAAGCCAAGTGCTCAGGGGTGACTCTCTCACTCTCTACAAACACCTGGAAGGAGGCTGTAGCGAGGTGAGAGCTGGTCTCTTCTCCCAAGTAACAGGACAAGAGCAAATGACCTCAAGTTACACCAGGGGAGGTTTACACTGGATATTAGGAAAAGATTCTTCACTGAAAGAGTGGTCAGGCCCTGGAACAGGCTGCCCATGCAAGTGGTATCACAGTCCCCGGTAGTATTTAAAAGACGTGGCACTCAGGGACATGGTTTAGTGAGGGACTTGGCAGGGCTGGGTTAGTGGTTGAAGTTAATGGTCTTAGAGGTCTTTTCCAGCCTTAATGATTCTATGACTCTATCCCTTGAAAACTACTTTACCTTCCAACTCCCTTTGAATGTTTCAACAACTCGGAAGAAACAGCAAAACATTTCAGTTTGTAACATCTTTGAAGCCACTCAAGATAACTCGCATATTTATTCATAAACATTTACAAGTCAAATTCATGCAATTACCTGCATTTTCAAAACCACATGGAATGCTAGAAAACTGATTCTAAAATGATTTAAAATCAAAGGAATCAAAACTGATTTGCATTACTTAATATTTATTGATACAAAAGAAAAGATAATTTGTAACAAACTATGTATTTACCATTTACACCAAAGAAAGATCTTTAAGATCAATGAAACAACATGCCCCTAAAACTGGGGTGTCAGATGAAAATGTTCAGTGTTCTTTAGAACTCCTCTGCATTAGATGATCTTCAATTTGCAGGTAAAGTTACGGGGAAGAGGTGTCCAACAACGTTTCTTGCTTTTGTTCTAAATTATAAAAAAATCGGCAATTAGTTCAAATTAACACAGTTAAAAATAAGCCTATCTGTGCCATAATACTGGGGAGTTACTAGACAGTAAAATGGAACAACTGCAGATTGTACTCACAGCAGCAGGGACATCAGAGCATTCACCTACTCCAGTGGCAAATCAATAAAAACATTAGTATCATTTCAATTATGCTCAAAAGAGTACATTAGCCTAATTTAATTTAACTAACAGTGGTCTCTGACAAATGTGTTCATCCGTGCAAAATCTGGAGCTGTCAAAGCCACACCTGGTTGTGGCACTGACATTTGCTCTCCATGTATTTTCTTAAGTTATTTTGAATTCAAAATATATCTTGTGAAGGACCAAGAAGCCTCAGTAGTTAATGTGCATGCAAGTTTCACGTTCTTTTCATAAAGATCTTGTGTGTATTTTAATTCACTTTAACTCACGTTTACACAAATGGTTCACACTCTGGTCCACAGTTCCAAAGGTCACACAAAGCTGCTGACAGTAGGGAAAACAACCAAAAACTAAAATTCTTGCTAAGAGAATAATATCTGATGCAACTGCCCACATCAAGTGACAGCTGAAGACTGCTACTCCACATGTAGAGTTATATGGGAAAAGCAGACACTTGATAGCCTGGACTGTGCAAGACACCAAATTTTCAACTGGTTTAAAGCCCGCGCACAGAATAAAGACTGCTGTTAAGACTTGCAGGTGAAAATAACAACCCAATATCCAAATATAGTAAAACGTTTTGGGGTGTATGTGTAGAAAATTGTCAGCTAATTCCTCTAAATTGAGCAGTGGACTTTTCATCAAACTCAGGTATGTGTCTGCCCTAGAGGTACTTCTCAGAGACAAGACCAGAAAGGGGAGGTTAAAGCTGACACTTGTGACTCAACTGAGTGTGCACATTTCGTCTCTTACTGTGGAGAAAGGGATGGCAGTAGCTGTTCACCAGTGGCTGGAGCTCTGGCACACCCCACACTCTCGTGGCAGTACTGGTAGCCTTCTGTGTGACATGGAAAAGACTGCTCTCCACTTGAGGGGTACAGAAATAAGGGTCTTCCCAACAAAAACGTGAACTAAACTTATAGAAGAGCAGCTTCCATAGCACAGGATGTCTGAGGTCGGAGGGGACCTCTGGAAGTCATTTGATCCAACACCGCTGTTCAAGCAGGACCACCAAGAGCCAGTTGCCCTGGATTCAGATAAGCTCTTTCCCCACATAGGAGCTTTTGTTTCCTGATCTCTTCTGTACCTCTTGACCTCTCTGCAGCAACCACAGCAATAAGAATGAGGATGCCAAGTGTGTACACCCACACTCTGATGTGCTTTGCAAATACACACTCCCACCCATGGCACTAAGTATGGTAAAACAGAGATGACAGGATCTGAACTTTGTGGACAGAACTGTTCCACATGGAAGGTCAAATGTGCCTGGCCAGGTCTCAGCTCCATCTCCAAGAGAAATGTATGAAGCTGATCCTGAGGGGCCATCCAACCTTTACAGCTCTCAGTCAAGACTCCTTAGACACCACAGAAACATTAAAGACCAGGAAGACTACTTTCTCCTGGCATTTACCAGAAAAGTCAAGCAGCAACAGGGTGTGAGAGGGTATATGAGAGACCCACACCCACATGTGCAGCAGTGGGCATGTGCTGCCATGCTGCACCTCTGTGCCAAAACCAGCTGGTGCCAGGCAGCATTCCCACTGGCAAGAGGAATGAAGATGTAAGAGCAGGTGAATGCCTGGACTAGCCTGCCAATACAAAATCAGGGTATGGCATGGTGCCTAAGTGATGGCAGACACATGTCAAGATTGTGCCAAGGCAAAGGAAGTCACCAGCACGCTGAATTAGTGCTGTAAGAGGAGCAAAAAGAACAATGCTACAATGCTCCAGGATAAGTCTGGCCACAGGGAATGGTGTTAGGATGGATTCTTCCAGCACTGCAGAGCCAGCCTCAACAGATGGATGAGGTTCAAGGGCAACCACGTGGGCCTGAAGCAGTCTCAGTTCTGTTTCTGCAGCCAGGAAAACAGCAGATGATGACAATAACAAACACTTTGCCAGTGACATCCTAAGCCAACCTTCTTGGGATTAAAACTACACAAAAGTCTTTCAAAGAACAGAGGCCAAAGAAAGCTTTGCATCACTGCTCTGAGAGCGAAAATTGGGAGTTTTGCCAGGCCCTGTACAAAACTTGCAGGAGAGGTAGCAACAGAACCTTCAAGCACAAGAACACCTCTGAAATAATTCCAACACCTGGAACTGAGTTAAAAAATGATTCAATCCTTGCAAGTGGCAAAAGACAGAAAAGAAACCTTTGGTAAGGAAAATGCATCCAAATAGGGCAGGAAATTAGTTTAGGCAGCAAGACAAAAAATGAAGGAGCAGATTGAAACTTGATGGAGCAGCTGAGCTGAAACAGCAGCAGGTGAATGCCTCATCCCACAGCCTGTTCCAAGAGAAGGAAGTAAAAAAAGAGACAAAATTGCACCTTGGACAGATACTTCAAGAAGACAACTGCCAACTTGCATAGAAGGACGTAGTGCATCACAGTGGCAGCAGAATGTTCACACTGAATTTCATGAAGAAAAGGAAATTACTATCAACGTTTTAATAAATACTTGAGGAGACCTCTCCACTGTAATTTTTGAAATGATTCAAGCTCCAGATAAGAGAAAAAAAAAAAGGTGAACACTTATGCAAATTTTTAGCCCATGCTAAGTCAAATAAATTAAGAGTGGTTTTAACGATTAGCATCACAGTGCAATGGAAATGGGCAAGGAGGGATGGCAGGAAGTCTGAGGCATGTACCTCATCTACAAGCCTCAGCATTTCACCAGAGATTAGCTTTGCTAGCTTAAAAAGTCCTTGAGAAGAAAATTGAGAATATTTTCAGTAAAAACAATACTAGTGTTATAGGTTGCTCCTCTTTGTTTTTTCCACCAAAACCCACAAGTATGTCATGCAGCATGAGTGCAGGACTGTGGTGGGCTGACCCTGGCTGGATGCCAGGTGCCCACCAAAGCCGCTTTATCACTCTCCTCCCTCAGCTGGACAGGTGAGAGCAAATATAAGGAAAGGCTCCTGGGCTGAGATAAGGACAGGGGGAGATCACTCACCCATTACGGTCACAGGCAGCAGGGAAATCTCAGCTCCAGTGCCTGGAGGACTTCGTCCCTGCTCCTTCTGCACTGACTTGGGTGTGGGCAGGGCTGTGTCTCTCACATATCCTCACTCCTCTCTTTTCTGTCCGTAATTACTTCTGCACAGTAACTTTTTTCCTTCTTAAATGTTACCATGGAAGAGTTACCACCAGCTCTGGTGGGCTCAGCCTTGGCCAATGGCGGGTTGGCACTGGAGCTGTCTGGCATTGGCTCTGTAGGACACAGGGAAGCTGCTACTGGCTTCCCACAGAAGCCATCCCAGTAACCACCCCCTCACAACTATCAAAACCTGGCCACACAAACCCAGTATAAGGATATAAGCAGCAGAAGCCATTTCATGACAAGGTAATGAGTTCTGTGAATTTCAGTGGGGTGAGCAACTGAACAAAATGAAGCTATTCTAAATTCAAATAGTTCTAATAGTGTAATTTGTTTGAAAGGTTAAACAGAATGCTAACATCGACTCGGTATGCCACAAAATGAAGAGGGAAATAAAGCAAACATTTGAAGTTAGTTTGTATTTAAAACACAATGGGGCTTTTTCACTATCTGAAATACTGTTCAAGTCTGGGAGCTGTGTTCCAATTTATAGCTGCAGCAACCTCTCTGCTTTACCTGTGAATTACCTTAAGAGTGCACAGTACAGCTTAGTTGCTCATCAGGCAAATGTCTGCTTCTACGGCTAAGAAAATCAGCCATAATAAAAGGCAGACAGCATTTGCTGGATGCAAAAAGGCCTCTGCAATTATCACTTAATTGTCCTTCATGGGCCAGTACTGGGAGTCTCATACTTTCCCCTTAAGGTTGCTCCCTTCTTCAGCACTTTTCTTAACTGTCTACTTAATTAGTCTTCCTTCCTGGGCTTAATTGTGAATTTGTTTTGATTAATTAGCCTCAGAGCTCACTTGGCACTAACTAAAATATAGAAGTGCTCGGTTTCTTCAGTGTATAGCCTACTGCATCCTAGGGGAGCCCCCTCTTTGTCAGCAATAAAATTTCAAGTTCAGACAGTGTTTGAAAAAAACTTTTTTGTAATTAACTTTCAATTATTGTAATTACCCCACTGTACTATAACATGAAAGTGTTGCTAACATAAAGAAAGGGTAAAATTCATTACATTCAGGCCTCTTCTGGATTATATATCATGCTCATTAGCTGAACTCCGTAGTTTTAGATAAGACGACATAATGCTCTTAAATGCAAGTGATCAGATCACTACTAGAATCCCAAACCAGGAGTGTGGGTTACCAGCAGAGACAGCTGTGTCCTTGTGGTATCAACACCAGAAAACCTTTCCCAAACCAGTCTTTTCAAAGTTATTGAGCTTCATTGAAAATGCTTTGCATAACCTAGACCAGTCAGCCTGCAACACCTTTGAGCACTAATATAGAGCTCTTCATTATGTTTACACCTCTCATATCACTCCTTTCCTTTCTGTCTTTATGGCATGTTGACTCCAGAAGACACCCTCACAGCATTACCATGCAGCTGCCATCTCGATCAATTCTCTTTTCAGATACTGTTACTGAAAACACAGGAAAAGGCAGCTTTAAACACCATCACAGTGAAAAAATTTAATAAGCTAAATGAAATAATGTGTGTTAACAGCTATCATACCCCTTTAATAAACTTCCTAAATATTTGTTAAGAGTATTGGAATTCTTCAGTTTTCAAATTTAAAAGTCCTTACCTATCGAGCTGCAAAGAGAAGTTAAAAATCTTATTCTAGACATTAATATTTTTTCTGTGAACACTTTTAGACTTGTATCTCAACTCAACAGTCAGACTGACAAAGTAAACACTTTGTTTCTTCCAGATCCTTGTTCAATCACTGCTGCTCTTGTGCTGCAAACAGGACTGCAAAGTACCTGTGGTTTTACAACCTTATGTGTTGCACCTTTACTTGGGCACAGAAGTTTAAATGACGCAGATCAGAACAGGAGCTTTGTGAGTGGGCTTAAAAACACAGAGCAGCTCTGCAGGCAAACCTTTTAGCATATTTGTTTCCTAATAATCTGCAGCCAACTGTTTCGACTGATGATCAACCATGTTTTCATTTTAGAACTGGACCATAGGAATCACTTTGGTTGTCAAATTCTAACTGAAGCTCATCCATGCAACCCAAAAAGTTTGTCTTTGAGATCTCTTCTGACTGTATTTGTGAACATCTGTGAAGTGACAAGATATTCTGCTGAGGAAATGTACCAGCTTGGAAGAACCAAGATATTCAGTTACAACAGCTGTCAATACCATTAAAGAGGCATAGTCCCCGCTCTTCAGTTAGATGTATCACCTGCAATCAATCAGCCCTTAAAGTAAATCCTGTCTTACAAAAGACATCATGCAGAGTCTATGCATCAGTAGAAATACAAGAAATATTCCTTCATGCTGAAATGTCTTTTCAGCTGTTATGAAATGAGGAAATTATTGCATTCCCCAAATGTTAATTTAAAATCATCTGCAGATAACCAATTTAGTTGTGCGCTTGAAAAAATAGAAGAAGCTGTATATGTGCCTCAACAGTTTGTTTTATTGGCCCTGTTTATTTTTTCTGTAATTACTCAGCTCACAATCTCCTATTTTATGTTTACAGAGTTGTACAAATATGGGTGTACATACACATCTGACTGTTCTGCAATCATTCTTCTGCTAATTTAAGCTGCAAAAAGCTTTGTTAGTAAAACAGGAACAGCTTTCTAACCAAATGAAACTACAAAAAGATAGATTTGCAGAAGAACCTACTAACCTGTAATTTTTTTGAAGGGAGCCAAAGCCTTCAAAACTCTTTTTATTGTGGCAGGACTTCTCAGTCAGCCTCTTAAAGCAAGCCCCTAGATTTTACCACTATAGAACACATGAACCATTAACATGAAGCTGAAATATGTGACTTGGCTTTTGTTTCCAGCTCTCTCAATTACTGCTGACAGAAAGCAATGAATTAATACACTGAAACAGGGATATCCACCAGGATATCAGGAGGTACCCTCCAAGAACAGTAAGTGTATCTCATAGACAACAGAAAAGGCCATGTCTCTTTCAAGACAAAGATCCCAACTTCATTCTACAACAGGTAACACTGGTTAACCAACTTCAGTCTAGCTCCACAAAAACCTGGCTGGACCACAGTAGCCAGAGGAAGAGCAGAGCAGAAAATATGCTGGCAAAAAGAATCACACACGTGCAGGAAGAACACTAACTTCTCACAATTCAGAAAAGGCTTATTTCTTTGCAATATCCTATTTGGCCTGACGTATACAAAAATGTAGGAAGCAGGAGCCAAAACAAGACCAGGCAGAGGTGAAACATCAGCTGCTGCTTCTGACTAACAACTGATTATTGATTGACACACTGTACAACTCAGCAGCCATACGAGTCCTGGCACTCAGAACATTCTCCTGCACCTCCTCACACTATATTTAGGCTAATGACACAGCAGCACATTTCTAACAAGTACCAAGTTGAAGAAAAAAAATTTGAAATGCAATCCAGATCAACGGTGAACAACCCAGGTCCTGCTGTGCACTAATGTTTTAAAGAACAATTTTGTGCAAGTGGCTGCAACAAGTACAACATCCATGTAACTGAATGAACTTAGCCACATTCAGTAGTCAAGTCCTACCGTGAATGGCAACTGATTTACATTTCCTTGCAAGAGAATTCAACTATATTTATCTCCACCTGTAACACACTCTTCTTCCTGCCTTTCAAAACCAGACCCCAACGAGCAAAGGACCAACAGCTGTGCTTGAAGCCCCATCTACTGACAAATAATAGAATTGTTGCTAAACCAAAGCAATATTCCAGAGAACATCCCTTGGCAAACCTGATACTGCTTCTTAAAAAAACAGTAAACCACAAAAATACTCAGATGTAGTCCAACTACAAAATGTTCTCTGCAAACTACACAGGACATTTCTCCGAAGAAACTGACCAGCCAGAAAGCAACAAAACCATCCAGCCTAAAAAGTGACATACTTTACCAAATCCACCCTGTTCTCTTGATGGTCCCAGACACAGAATTAGGAAAACACAAACACACATGCTGACCTCAAACCTGCACTTGAACATCTGCACTTTCCAGCCTGAGCCAGGAAAAGGTCTGCACACATTACTTCTGCTTAAGAGAGCATCCTGAAGGACTTAGTGCTCTTGACCCAAAGAAAACCCCTCGCGACCTTGCTGCCAAGTTGCAGTACACACTGCAGTGGGGGAAGACACATCAGTGCCTGATATGACATGGGTAATGTTATCACTTCTCATCTCAGCCCACCAAAGGAAAACACATCCCTGGCAAGCAGCAGCCTGCTGAGCTCTGCCACAGCATCCACCCACACTTTCCTTTAGGACCACGAGCTCCGCAGTCCAGCCACATAAGTTACCTACACTAACCCCTTAAGTATCCATCCTTCTGCTACCCAATCTGCAGACAGGTAACACAGATAAGAATTCACAGGGTATTTTTGTTCAGAACTCCCTGGCCATTAACACAACTGAAAAGTTTTCTTGTTCTGATTTTTAACTGGAACCAATTTGCTGCTGGGATCAGAGACCATCACATCCATAGCCTGACCGCTGGGAAACCTGCTTGGGTTAGAAGCAGAGTCTTTGGTTTAATGCTAGCCTTGTACTCTTTTTCCTAGTGGCAAAATTCCAGATCTCTGTAGGCCTGACGAGTTGAAAGACTTAAAAACTAAACGTTTTAGTGGGTGGGATCCCCTCAAGCGGTGAGACAGCATGTGTGCCCATCTGGTAGCTGGTATGGCTCCAACATAGGAAGGACATTATTTGAATCTTGCTGACCTTGAAGAGACCAACCCAAGTCCAAAATTTAGAAAAGCTGCCAACATCAAATTTATATTTAGTAACTAAACTACCTTTTTCTTTTTTAACTCTTACACTGCTTACAAGAGTTGAGGCTGGAAAAAAAAGTCTTTCTGTGTAGTCTGAACTCTGACAGTACTTAGTTTCAAGAAAGAACTAAATGGCAACAGGCATGTTCCTGTTTCATTTTCTCAGAGTTACGCATGACTTAGCCATGAATGAAAAGACAGCACACAACTTCTACCAAGTATTTCCACAGTCAGTCTACATATGCACTAACCATAGGAACTACTGCTTGAAAGAGAATGACAGTATTATCTCAAATTCCCCAATCCAAAGGCTCTTTCACAGAGGCATGGTAATCTTGGTGTCCAAGCCCTTTCACAGACACAGGAAGTTAGCTGAAAGCCAATTCCTCTTTCCTACTTTAATGTATACTCTAGATTTAGCGTAAAGATCATGGCCAAAACTGCTTACAAGGTTAGTGCTCAATCCTCAAGTCCTTAGAAGTTCACTATTCCAATTCAATTTTTCTTATCTCCTTCTCTTCGAGGATAGTAATGACCACAGAGAGAAAGCAGCATACCAGAATAGCTGTAGTTTATCCTTATCTTCAGCCAGAAGGAACCTCGAAGAGCTTGGGAGACAAATGCTATGTATACCATCTGCTGTCTAGACTTGGCTTCTGGAGTATACAGTATAATTACAGCTTTCCCAAAGGTCCTCATTATTATCCAGGAACACAGCAAGCAAATCAAAAGGAGATATTAAAGTAATACATTTGGCAATGACCTATCACTGTTACACAAAATAAAGCTATCAACAATGTTCAGAGCTAATCAGGCCATAGCTTCCACACAAAAGTCACAACTGATAAGCTCCTACTTAAGAGCTCCTATTTTCCTATTCAGATTGGAGGCACTAATCATCCAGCTGCCAGACAAGAAGGAGCGCCTGTCGTTAACATATGAGAAGGCGGCTGGACCCCAGCACAGCAGCATTTCAGCAGCCCATCTCCTAGACAACAATTCCTGGAATGCAAACAGCAGGTTCGTCATTTAAACAGAGATTATTCTAAGCAGGTAGTACCAGGCAGTCGTTAAGACTATCTATCAGATGTTAGCTGAAGATGTCAACATTTTTTCAAGTGCTAAGCATCTTTAGGGAGATTAAGCATATTGATACAATTTGGAACAACAAATATACCTACACATTTCATACTTATATCTTTCTGTCACTGGACGGCACAACAACAATAAGTGCTGCGGAGCAAGGCCCTTCAGCATGTCATTTCAGTTTGACAGCCAACTACCAACATTCTTCTGGTTTTTTTCTCAACTCTTCTTATGTTGATTTCAGTTGCTCTGGATTAATTTCTAATGTTAGGATGGGCCGACTCAAACATTTCTGTATGTAAAAAGAACTTCAGAATATAAGAAAATTTGACAAGTGTTTAGGCAAACTGCTCTGCAGAAAGTTCTTCACCTGTCTTTGAGTTGTGTGAAGAGAAGAACACTTTCCTCATCCAGAAGATTACGTATGTTATATCCATTTCCTATAAATAAAAACAGAGTAAGTTTTCCTTAGGTGCCACTAGCAATTTTTGAAGTCCTGTCTTGTCTTCAGCCAAGTATATTTTTATTTTATATATTTTAACAGAAGGAATATTAGCTCCTAATCTAGGATGCCACTCTTACAGGCAGGTCAGTGCATTTCAAAGAGATGACAAGGAATACAACTAGTGTCATTTACTTTAATCTTTGCTTAGAAGATTTTTACTGAGAAGAATGTAATAGGTTTGAGCTCTCAGCTCTCAAAACCCACAATAAAACTTTAAGGTGACTGAATCTACTTTAATTTATTCCTACAGAAACTATCAATAAAAACTGCAATGGAAACTTACCTGAAGATCTTCACTTGAGATTTGCACACTAACATGACCACAAAATAGAATTATCTAATAGGCCCTGGGCATCGGGAATGAGCAACATCCTAACATTCATATACAGCCACATGATGAATTACAAGGGATCACCTGCCACAAACACTGCATTGCCCATCCAGACATACTGAGAGCGGCCATCAAGGAGCAGGGAAGAATGAAGTGTAGATCCTTATGGTCATACGAAACTTTCAACATTTTATATAATCTGTTTTCCCAAAAAACAAATGACAAAATTGTCTCTGCAGACCCACTAAACTTCTAAGATTAAAACAAACACAAAAAAACGCTTCAAAGCATCAAGCATTAATTGAACAATGACTGTTCACATTGTGCTGAAAAGTTAATGGGGAAAAAAGGGCTAACTCCTCATTTTCTAAAGATAGGCCTCTTCACGAGAAAGCTGTACAAAAGCTCTCTACAGCTTCATGAACAGTCTGCTTTAACACTACTACAAAATCTCCTGACTGTTGTCTTAACCCACTGATAGCTTCCCATTTGGAATTCATGCCACTTTTACATCAAATGGACAAAATCAGGTCTTTAAATTGTCAAAAAAATATATGAAGCTACAACCTATTCAACAAGATATTTTGAACCATCTATATACAAGCACAAAGCACAAAATATGGCAAACTGATCCAAACGGATTTTCATAATTTTGCATAGGAAAAAAGCAGTAAACATATGGAGACCGTAACAATTATATTAACTACCACTAACATTAAGCTGTCTGTGATGTTTCCTCAACATTACAGCTAGTGACAGAACCAGAATACTACAGGAAATTTACTCTTAGAACTTGATAGTGTCATCAAAACTTTGAGGGCAACTCACATAAACAAGCGGTATATGTGTCCCTGCATTCAACAATTAGAACATCAACCCACATCCAGTGTTGTGTCACATTCCATTCTTCATCACCCTGTACTTCCCCATTCTCTATTCAATCTTCTCTCTTTCAATCATTCTGTTTGGTTTTGATTCCTAGCATGCTAATTTAGTGTCATGCACCTCCCAAAAAATGGGTTTCAGACACATGTACTCACCTGCTGGAACATAGAAGTAGTCCCCTGCAGTCAGACAATACGATGTCTTATGTAATGTAACAATAACTTTGCCACGGATAATGTGGAAAGCCTTAATGGAAACCAAAGGGTTCTAAGGTTAGCAACACTTCCTTTGCAAACATTTAAGAAAGATATCCAAGAAAACACTTGCATACATATAACAAAGATAAAAACCCAAATCCGCTAGCAGAGCTGCAATCCCTTTTTCCCATACTGATGAAAAATAACATGCATAACTCAAAAGGGGGATGGGGTCCAGTTTAATTTCTTTGATATTTCTAGCTTGCCTGCAAGATCCAGAAAATAGGAGCACATGGACATACAGATTTAATACAAAGCAAGGCAGGGCAATGTGCATGCAAATTACCTCTAGCAAATTATTTATTAATGTTTATTTGGTTTGAGTGTTGGGGGGGAACTCTCAACTTCATATGTTACTTCCAACAGCCCAAACAGATCTTCTGTTTACAAACTCCATTTTATAAAAATTTTGAAAAGGCACACTTACTATTGTATCCATGTGGACAAACTGGTGCCCCTTCTCTTTAAATGGTTTCAGAATCAATCTACCAGTTGCAAAAAGAGATGTATTCAAATTTTTGTATATTTCTACTGCTTCATCTTTGACGTAGTAAGTGTGACTGCTTGCAGTGTTGATACAATCTACAAAAAATGTCCACGAGATTAACATTAATGCACCACATAATTAGTCTTGTTACATGCTCATTGCAATACATATTGTTTCAGTGCAACACCTCCAAAAGCTAGACTCAATATTTAACTGAAAAATCAGGACCTTTTTTATGTCTCGCTCAGAACTTTCTCCAGAAGAGCAACGAATATTTCAAAACCTCACCTTTTTATGCCCAATGTGGCATGAGCATTTCTTTTTCTTATCAGTCTAAATAATTCAGGAAGTCCCTTGGTCACATCCCTTCAACTCACCTAGATGTACTTCCTTATTTGTTATTGGGTCCAGTACAATGGTTGGCTTAGAGGTATCAGCTAGGGTGTGGTCCAAACTTGCAGGTATCTCTCTTCTATCTGAGGATACAAAGAAACCAAAACAAAACCAGAGCAGTAATCAGTAGAGATTTTAAAAAGTTAATCATTTAACCACAGCTTTTCCACAACTCTAATGTCACACATTAAGTACTTACATTTCCTTTATTAAGTGACCAAATAGACCGAATACTCTTCCTTCAAATAAAGAAAACCATCCATAACAATTCTTTGAAAATTTCTTTTTCATTGAAATTATTTCTGTGTGTAAGAGATGAACACTCTCTAAATCCCAAGGAATTTCCTAGGGGAATGCCAACTATTTATCTTATGGTATTAACAACAGTATTTACTCAAAAGTAAACTCTGTTTTGAGAGAAGTGTTTTTCTAGCAACAGATGTCGAGAGAATATTAAATACATGATGAAATATGAAGAACAAGTGGTTTTGCTCTTTTCTACTGCTGATAGGCATCAGGAAACTTAAGAGAGAAAGCATTCAAAAGATAAGCATATGTCCAATTTTCCTTTTCTCAAGAAATAACATTACAGGAAGCTCACTGTGAGAACTATTTCTATAATAAAAAGGATTTTTCCAGAGAAAGAAATATCCTATAAGAACTGATGACAACACTATGCTTTTCAAACAGAAAAGAGATGCTTTAGAATGTTCACAGCAGAATAAATAGCCCAAAGCTCTCTTGCAGAATTCTCTTAAGCAGACAATTTCAGCTCTACAGTGCACAAGAAATTTCTTTAAACACAGCCAGAAGAAGCATGCTAAAGGCAAGCTATAGCACTTTGTAGGAACTCATGGCAGCTTAAATACTCTTACAGCAAGACAGGGGGAGGAAGAATGTTACTGTATTTGAACAGCTTTGTTCCATCACAACCATCTCTCTATAAAAAGAAGCAGCAACAGGTGTAACTCTACAGCTATAAAAACAGAACTTTTATTGTATCAATAACATTTAAGAATTTGTGCTAGAAATTTTACTTGGCTGACAGTCTTTATATGCATCACTAAGACTCAAGGATGTGAGCGAAAGACTGTCTCTGAGGAAAAATGTCTGTCACAGAGGAAATCAATCAGTTCTGGAAGACAGTTCAAAGGCACCTAAAGCAACCAATAGTTCTCGTAAGATACAGTATGAACAGTCACTACCAGCTCAGGTTCTCATGGGCTGCAAATGATTTGTATTACAATATAAACTGTACTTAGATCAAAGATTGATCTAGACCAGGGTCCTGTCTACCATCAGTGGCCCAAAAGAGGTATTCCTTCCATTCCCAAAAATGCCATAAAAACATAGTGACAGTTCAACAGAATACCTTCCACCTCTAATCTGGAGCTTACACACTTTATTTAGAGCTATTAACAGCTAAGTCTCCTGTTAATGTATCTGGTTCTTGCCTTGCAACTACATAAATATTTTTATGCACAATATTCTGGGACAGGAAGCACATGGTGAGAAAGATCACCTTATTTTGCTGAAGAACCCAGCTCTCACTGTCTTCCTTCCCCACCTTCTAGTTCTTGTGTTTAAAAAAACAAGCAGAAAACCCCAACATGATCATTTATTTCTATTTCCCTTCTCCATGTCACTCATGATTTCAGAGGTGTTTTTAGACCTCTTCCTTAGGGTCCTCCATAGTATTCTCTCCAGGGCTGAGGAGTCTTCACTACAGAAGTCCTTTGTTTTTGATGAGCCTTCCCTAAATCTTCTCTAGTCCTACCACCTTATTTTTGAGGTAAGGAGTAAAATTCACAAAAAATACATGTAAAATCAGAAACTGGTACCAACAGTGATTGTTTTCTTCCTTATTTCTGATGATTACTTCAGCCCTGATTAGTTAATGCTAGAACTGTACGGCATTTTCCATGCTTGTGAGCACTTGTTTTATTAGTTCTGTAACTTCACAGAGAAATGTTTCAGCTTCAAACAAAAGCTCTAGACAGTCCCCATAAAGAAAGGCTCTTTAGCATTAAAACATCTTCCAGAGAGCACAGTAAAAATAATTTGGCTTTTGTACTTTGAGTCTCTTTTCTGACCACTACTTACATATTTATTATCTACTGGCCAGAGAGTCTTTGTTTAAACATAGATTTATTGCCCACTTTTAACCATTTTATTCACTGTTCTTCAAGCTCTTTCTTCACCTACCGTGTTGTGGTTTTGTATTCAACTTACAACAGCTTGAAACCCTACTAACACTCTCTGTTGCATTTTTAGATGTGTTCTTACAGGTATCAGTAAAACGGCCACAAGTTTTTATACCTTAACTGTGCACACTAGCATCATGATCTGAACACAAAATAAGTACAGTTTAGTTTCTTCAGCTTCTGCTTTAAAGGCACAACAGCACTTTGGGGTATGTCTGGCATTTCTTCCTTTCTTATTCTGAGAACCGAACAATTTTACAAGAATGTACAGCATTGCTAAAGATCCAGTAGAAGCAGGTTTTTCCACATCAGATCACACTAATAAATTATGTTATAAAATTATTTTCACCCAAAGAGAGAATTGAGTGTTTATGGGAGGAAAATCTTACAGCAATAGAGCATTTGATTAAAGAGACTTTTTTAAGTATCCAAAGGCAAAAAGTCTGTGTTCATACTTGTTTTATCTCTTTTCTGCTTGGAATGATCCTTCTTCCTTTTACTCTTCCAGGGAGATTGTGTTTCTGGATGCACTACTCCACTAACCACAAGCCCTCCTGAAACAAAAGGAAGTTAAACAAAGTTCACTAACTCAAAGTAAATTTAAAAGAATGCAAACTTGCACAACCAACCAGCATTTCAATTGAGAATACAATTCCTTGACGCTGAACTTTTCAGATTGCTTTAGAAAGCCATAACAAACCAAAAAGCTTTTCAACATCAAGTATTTTGGAGTGCAACGCAACTTGAGACATTTTGAAAATAATTTGATCAAATTTCAGTCAAAGAACATTCCAGAAAACCATGACATGCAAGTGATTTTTTAAGACAAAATA